>BQKZ01000349.1:48209-68458 GCA_036244855.1 Temnopleurus reevesii
AAAAATAGAACAGCTCTGTACGTTGAGAATCACGAAATTTTGTACGAACTAGAGACACAATTTCATGCTTAAAATAACTTCCATGAATTTGTAAATAAAGAAAAATGAATGATGGTCCCTAACTTCACCTCCAGAAAATATTGCCTATTTGAGTACACGAACCCGATCAAGCATTCATCTGCATAATTAGTGGAATTGTGTGGTTGTCGGGGGACCAATGATTTACGAGCACAATTGCATAATTTAGAGATACCGTCAGTGACTGATTTTGTAGTAGCAGCTCTATCAGCCAATCAGCGACGCCGACGGGGCCAGCATACCTGTAGCCGCTTTAGTCGATGACTTCAATCCCGAAATGGAGGCGGGGACAGCGCGGTAAATAACACAAACTTTGGGTCCCATTTGTGGATGAAGTTAGCAACTGACATCGGGACAATCTCGTGTTGATGGTAGGAGAGAGGGATAAGGAGAGAGAGGGGGAGCAAAAAAAGTTGAAGCGACCTATCATTGCAACACTTGTGCGATAATCTCCAAACAACGCCGAGGATAGAGAGATCGTGGCGAAGTTTTCAGGCTAGATGCCGCAACCCATCACTTCTTTCAGAGCTCTCGTGCCAGTGGGACTAAACTATCCTCACTCTCTGATGTCCATTCTTGAAATCTGTTTGAGATTATTTACACCCATGCTACAGCGCTTGAGGAACAACTTTTGCTTTCCACCCAAGTTTCCAGCTTGTATTTTCCGCGAGATATCAGGTTATCACCAATGATCTCCTTGACGAGTCATTTACGGATTTTTAGCGCGCGAACGATATCACAGCGATCATCATTTTATTCACCCTGCGGCTTTCCTTATCGTCTGCTACTTAATTAATGATTACACATACAAGACGACGTACGCATCACGCTCACCAGGTTTGGAAATTTACAATTTAGTCTTAAAAATCGGGTAAATTTGGCCACGAATTTATCCGATTTTGCCTGAAAAGTCGGCTGTTTTTGGAGGGCTGGCTATGGATATTACGAGCCAAACGGCGGACCCACTTTCACCCAGGGCTAACGCGTTCAGCATCGCTTCGTTGATCTCGCCCAGTGACAGGGAGGGCGAAGAGGACGAGCTCACCGCCGGGACTGGCGGCGTGGTATGTCAGGACAACTCCGTAGCGTCTCTGCAGGCCTTGCACGAGGTACAAAACGGGAACGGTGATTGGGGATTAAGATACAACAACGATTATCACAACATGGAAGGTAAATTGACATTTATAGTGATATTGATTTCGTACATTACTCATTTATTTTGTTCCATTTATCTGTCATTGATCAGTAGATACATTTTTTAATGTGTATAAAGTTTAAGGTGTATATCCGCAGCCCAATATTGTTCATCATTTTTTAGTAATAAACAACGATTAAATTTACCCATCTCAAAATACAGCTTTATCTGTGATCGAGGAATAGTAATAAAACATATAAATTTATTATGATTCATAAATAATAATTCATCAAGTATAAACCAACCCTGTATTTTATGGAATGTGCAAATTTTTGAGAAAATGCCATTTAGGGTAAAAATGTGTCACCATGGAAAAAAAAAACAAATTACACCGCAGTTTTTAAGAGTGTTATATGTTTATTCTCACATAATCAAATTATTTAGATATACATTGAACAAATAAATGCCATAAGTTGTATAGACGATATGGTATAGACACTATGATTCAAACATTTTGTTTTTATGCATGAGTAACGTTTTTATAAGAGCCAGCATCAAGTACAATCAGTCTTCAGTAAAACATAAAATAATGTAATTTGGGGTTATTCCTCCCTAGCCAGATACGATACACCCGAGAAATATCTCCATTTAAAAATACCCATCTCCAGGGGCCGTAGAAAATTCGTGCGGGAGCTGCACTGCGGACCTCTCTCTCAACTCGCCCCCTCCTCTTTTCGCCCATAAATATGTCGATACCAGCACGAGGAACATTTGTTTACACGTCGCCGAGCGGCGAGAATCCTTTGGAATCTACCCCATGGTTCGAATTATCTCGCGTTCATGTCGACTCTTTTACAACATACGTGTCTGGGATAATCTCACAAATGGAATAAGGAGGGAAAAGGGAGAAAATAACGTTGGAACAGGTTTGGAGTATTGGGGCGAAAGTTGGGAGAAGAGCGATAATGTGTTGGAAGACGAGGTTGTGATTTATAATGTATAGACTAAAGGCATGCATGATCAGTAGCTTGTCTGTCGAGATGGTCGTTGCATATGATGAAAGAAAACTCGTGAGATCTATCAAAACACGTCCGTCCATTGCTTTTCTTTCAGTCTAAATTCGTTCTTTATATCCGTGATATTATTTCGATTGTAGTCTGCTGGATAATGTTTTTTTTCTTCTAAACAAGAAGGGCAGTGATGTGCACTTTTGAACTTTGCAAAGTTTTTACAAATCCACATAGACATGATAAAGAAGAATTGATTTGAATGCTGTCTTAAAGATGTTTTTAAATATAATCTATAGTTAATGTATCTGATGATTTTACGAGGAACCGATTTGGGCTTCAATTTGTTCAAAAAATAATGTTTACCTCATGAATTTGTTCCATGAAGCTCATTCCTATATAGATTAAAGTTTGTATAGTACACATGTGCGTACTTTTGTTTGATTTTGTTTGATTAATTCTTATTAATTTTTCGATTTTGTGTAACTATTTCTTGATTGATATGTATTATTGTCATATATGATTTGTTATTGTAAACGAAAGTGGAAAAATAAATTCAAATCAAATCAAATCAAATCAAATACTTTAGCATTTAGGCATATATTTTGAAAATAGAATTGGCAAGCCATGAAGCCTAACCAACGAGAGTGGAAATCATGAACAAATACATACACCTACATGTACATTCTAAAGTTTTGAGTCTCATATACATGTAGTTAATTTTTGTCATAGAATAATTGTATAAAAAGCAAGGATAAGCTTCGATTATATTTGATTAAAACTTCAAAACTACTCTTCATATATTACAATTGTATGCAATGTTTTATCCTTTTACAGATGTATTGAATAGTGTAAGAATGGAAATATCTTCTAAATATATAATTATGTATTCAATTGAATAGGCTCCTTGTGGTTAAATCACCATCGGTTTAGTTTAAAAAATGCAAGATTATGTTCTCACGAAATATGATCTCAAACGAAATAAGTAAAAATGGCACACAAAAATATTCTGTATAATATAGTAAACATACGATGCTCCCTCTTGTTTGGTAGAATCACACTAGAATAACATTGTCCAAAGGTCAACAGAAACTTGCCATTCACAAAATAGGGTAAATAATATCCACGAAACATTTATGATAAAAGCTTTCCTCCCTGGCTGTCAATTAATTTACCTTCTTCATATATTTTAAATGCATGCAGTCGATCAAACAATGTCTCGATTTATAATTATTGGATGAAAATAAGGATAATCACCAACAAGCATTTTCTTAAATCATGACATTCATGAAGGAAATGCTCAACAGATAGGCAGGTGAAATGGTTGATTGTTCAAGATAATGTGAACAGGTATAAAGCGATAAAGCACGAGGGCGTAATGCGAAAGATGAAATCTAAACCACGGGAAGCTCTCCCGTTGGTCTCGCCCAGTGATCCCCCTAGCGGACGTGGGTTGAGGCATGAACTATCGACCAGGCTATACAAACATTCGAGGTGCATTTTATCATTTTTGAGGATTTGCGGGTCAACTGAAGAGAGGCATCCTTCTCCTCCTCTCTCTCCGTTTCTCTTACTTTCGTCATTTCTTCCGACTCCAGTTGTGAGATGTATCATTTTAATTCCTTTTTTATTATCATCTTTAGGGTACAATTTGATTCAGAATACATTTCAATGAAAGTTGCAATTCATTGTAGAAGCACAATTTTTTCTTAAACATTTCCCACCCTATCCGGCAGTTTTCATTCTACGCGATGACCACTCCCCCTCTCCCCGCTTTCTATCCTCGCTCTCTTCATCTCCCCTCTCTCCCCTCTCTTCCTTTCTCTCTTTCTCTGTTTGTTTTGCCCCTTCTCTCTCTTTATCTTCCCTCTCTCTCTCTCTATCTCCCCTCTTTCCATCTATCTCTCTTTCCCCGTCTCTCTCATTATTCATTCCATCTCTTCACTTTTCTTCCCGTTTAATAGGTAATTTAATTTTGTCCCCTCTACATTCATTTTGAATTCCTTCCCTTCATCTTCCCTTCCCATCATCTTCCCTCTCTCCACCCTCATGATTCTCCCTTCTCTCCCCGTCTCCTCTTCTTCTTTTCCACTCTCTCCACGGGCGGGAAATTCTGACTTCATTCTTTCAAAGTTTGTCCCGAATTTTCCCTGTCCACAATGCCGGATATGTGAACACGTGGAGCATCTGGCCTAAGAAATGACGTGTGTGCTTTGGTATGGGACTAAGCCATTTTTTAAAAGAACAATACGAAGGTGTGAATATTTTTGTCAGTACACCAGTGCAGTATATGATTCTCATATTTCCTGTAATTATCATGTAATGATTTTGTCACAAAATCATCCAAAATTCTATGTCATCAAAATGTACGAATTAGTATAAATGTTTTTGATTTATTTTGTACATTTCCATAATTCGATGAACAAATTATATTGAGTTATTTTGCATTGTTTGGTGTAAATCAATTGTATGGAGAAGAAAAATGAAATTTGAATCGAATTGAATATAATCATTTGTAATGGGAAAATACTTTTCCAACAAATAATCCCCGATCTAATCAGCCTAAAAGGGAACCCATAACTCGACAATAAGCATATAAGCGAACGCCAATGTGACAAAAATGTTGCCACCATGCTGTGCCCAAAACTTCTGCATAAATGAATGAGAAACGTATGTGTATTTTCTACAAATTGCAAACAGTTAAAACCAATGTGAAGAGAATAAAACCAACATTCAAACAAACTGTATCTACATGATTTATGGACAAAATGTTGCCCATATTAGAAGTACATGACAGTAGCAGTAGTAGTAGTAGTAGTAGTAGTAGCAGTAGTAGTAGTAGCAGTAGTAGTAGCAGTATTATAGGAGAAGATGGGGACGAAGAATGATATTAAAGGACTGACGAAAATACCGAATGATATGACGACGAAAAGTCGTCGACGACGACGATGACAAAGAAGAAGAAGAAGAAGAAGAAGAAGAAGAAGAAGAAGAAGAAGAAGAAGAAGAAGAAGAAGAAGATAGGCCTACTCGTTAAGGATTCAGTGGTGATTTAATATTTGATGTAAGGAATCATACTGTAAAAGTTTTGCGCGTAATACATGTATCTATGATATAAAGAACCGCTGTATACATACAAAAATGAGCTTTGTCATATTTCTCAAATATGTGTAGCAAAATTGCACTGGCGTTTCAAAAGCGTGTATGGAGATCACAAACTATTCAAAACCATGGAGATTAGAATTATTCATGATAAAACTTTATTTATCTGTTACCATGGTAGCACAACAACAAATCTATACCTCTAAACGTTCCCAGAATATCCAGAATCATGATCATGGAAATTGAATCTTACACATAATTGGTATATATAGGCCTACAGTGTAAAAGCTAGAGTGTTGATTTTATCTTTTGGTGGTGCTCATTCAAGGACTGTTGCACTCGACATGACATCGTATAATTATATTGTATTTATATACTTCTTTTTAATCCCATGCAAACAAGTGTAGACACAAGTATCTATTAAAGGGCAAGAAATTTAGCACTTTGGGTGTAAATGTCTGTATTATTGAAATTAGGCAACACCAGGAACACGCTATAGACCAACTCCTTGCAAGGAATTAGATTAATTTTTGTGAAATGAGATAACGGTGTTTTATTAACACCGAGTTATCGCATCGCAATATACACTTCCATGCAAATTTCAGGTGCTAACATAACTTCTGTCTTAAAGGTGTACGTAGCCCCTAAATAATGGAGGAAAAATTAAAGATTATACGGCTTCATTTAGGAAATAATGGGGCAATTTATTGAGACATGTATAATATACGAGAGCATTTTGAATCTGTCTCATTTTGTACGTCTGCTGATCGCGAGGTTCTGGAGGTGTAACGTTCTTCAGTCATGTCAGTGCAGCTGGCGTTTAGTTGACATATCAATGCTAGTTGGAATTAGCGTAAAGAAGTCATCGGGAATAAGGATTCCTGCTGGAAGGTTGTCATGGAGTCAACGACCTATTAAGTAGGCGGTACATAAAGTTTGAAAAGTTAAAAAGAAGAAAAGGGAAATGAAATAAGAAACGTTTATGAAAAATAGACTGTCAGGGATTCTGTAATTATCGACGTCACTTATTGAAAATTATGAGTATCTGCTCCTATTTAGATAGTAATAAAAATAAATTGAAATTGAATTTACATATCGGACAATTTTATGAATATAATAACCTCCATTGAAGGGTGTAGAAATATTAGGAAGAAAGAAAAGGGGAGGAGAAGAGCCGATAAACCCCGAACAAAACAAAAACAAAAACAACAACAGGAATGGTAGATTTTGTGCAGAAGAAAACACGGGAAGAAGAAAGATAAAAATTAAAAAAAAAAAAAGGAGAAATGGGGGGGGGGGGATATAAGCGTTAAAATGAAAATGAGGAAATGAAAATAAAAGTGAACAAAAAGTCAACTTTATTGCAAAACTCTTAGGCCTACAACACGGAATATAGATGTATTGACATGGAAAAATCCCACGGGTAACAATAATTCGGACAAATTCGCTGGTACCATTTAAAAACATGATGTTATTGTTGCATGCACTGTGAATAAAAGTGACATATGATTTTGAAAACGTGTACAAGCGTTAAACATAGCTACAAGATGCACTCAAAGCGAAATGTGCTTCCTTCTTATTCTTCAGGAAAATACCGAATAGGTGATGTACCTGTTCAGTGAATAAAAAGGGAAGTATTGTGAAGGCTCTCAATGAAGTTGTTTAGTTTTTCCAATTAATTTATCACAGTGATGACTTTTCAATGCGACATTCGATATGATCATGATGATATGTCGGTTTCGTGCAACGCGTCTGTGAATTAGTTCTTGAATCTGCCAACGAAAATGGAGCGACATTCTAACGCACAAATCTTAACAATATATCCAGCGATTATCGATGTTGTGTGGGGAGATTTTGTGGGGTTAGTCACTCCATTTGAGTGGGTGAATTTGGCAGTTAGGTTTAGAAAGTATTTGAACAATTTTGCAATGAATTATTGCACCACCGATTCACATAAATGTTTTACGTTCATTCTCTGTAAATTGCGGGTGTGTGACCAAAATGCCTGCTTTTTTCAAACATGTTTATTCTGGGGTCCGAATCTTTACATTGTATTTGTTTTTGTGC
Source organism: Temnopleurus reevesii (assembly GCA_036244855.1). Classification (NCBI taxonomy): domain Eukaryota; kingdom Metazoa; phylum Echinodermata; class Echinoidea; order Temnopleuroida; family Temnopleuridae; genus Temnopleurus; species Temnopleurus reevesii. The sequence goes on from BQKZ01000349.1 coordinate 55,599, forward strand.
ATTATTCCCCATGAGTCTATTTGTAACTTTGAAGATTCATGAATGTGCTAGACCAAAAAGTTTTTGGTAAATCTATTACCGAAAGTGTGTCTTAGTCAGTCTCGTGGACCACTACTCTTTTCTTTATAAATAACCTCTTCTCGTGCACAGGATTGGATGAAAATTCCAGAATTTAATTTTTATTGCATACCTTTTTATTATGCATTTGCCAAATAAGGGAAATAACCTAAACTGCTCGATAAACAAAATATTGATTTACAGAGAGAGAGAGAGAGAGAGAGAGAGAGAGAGAGAGAGAGAGAGAGAGCTAAATATGATTTAACGGTCAAATTCAAATTTTCAAGAAGAATCGGTTCATAGAAACAATGTTTTGATTTTGAAATGTGTGTAAGATAATCTTCATGATAATCTTCCCGTCTATAAAAAATCACATTTTAAAATCTCTCCATGAGCACTTTGAAAAGAGTCCTCTCACAAATACATAATAGCTATTGTCCCTTTGTGAGGTATGGTCCAGCCATAAGACCAGGGGCGGATCCACAATTTCCCAATGGGGGGGGGGGGGGGGGGGGGGGGCTGAAATCCTGAAATTTTCTTACAAGAAAAAAGTGTCCTCAATGGACGAAAGAAATGTGGCAGCCCCCTGTTTTTCTTCAATCGCTCTCTATCTTTCAGTTCAGGTGCAATCTATGTGAGCACTTATACTGCGCAATGTATACATTTTTTTTGCTTTTTGTATTTATTTAATACTACCTTTAAATGTGGAAGGTGGAATTGAGGTTATCTCAAGTTGGATGGCCTGAGAAGTTTTTTTTCGAGATTTTCTCGATTCTAGCTTGATGTGATTCATTTAACAACTAATTGGCGGGTTTCCGCATGAGAAACAAATCTGTAGCGATCATGTGCGATCAATATTGGGTTCGTGTCGTCTGTTTTTAATGAACTTGTAACCTAGTCTCACCTAAGCCGTCGATAAATATTATTTTGTCTGCAGTTCAGCCATCAGGCCATGAAAACCGTCCCGTCGTGCAATTACGCGACCGTAACAGTCTGGAAGAGGGGCGAATTATGGGGCGAAGTTTGAATTGTTAAGGTAATAACATTTTATAATGTTTTGAAATTGAAATTGAAATTGTTTTTTTAAACTTCATTGAAATAAAAAATAAATATTCTGTTCATATAAAGGAAAATACAATCATAAACGTAAATATTATATCAAGCAAACTATACAAAAAGTTAAAAAGAATTTTAGCGATGCTTCGGTTATGCATTATTCAGTTATTGAGGAAAGAACACTCGTCATGAACTTTAATACCAGCTATCAGCTATTCCAAATGTTTTGTAATTCAGCTATTTCTCTAATCTATTTGCCATTTTATAATTTTCGTAATTTATTATATATACAAATTGAGGATACGACACAGATCCGAATAAAATTGCTCTATATGCCAGTTATTCTGTTTTGTGTCCCCAATATATTAATTCAACAACATGCGATAAAAATCATTAAAGTAGAAATAATAAGTGTAATTTTCAAAGTTTTTATTTCAATTTTTTTCAAGAGCACTATATTTATGATATCTTAAAATGTCAGTAAAATGAATACATACAATTGGCAAAGACAATGCTTCACAAACCAATTGTAAGATCTTAGCAATATCATGGCTCATGACGAAAGAAACGCACGTCAGAATTTTCTCCACGTTTAATGTGAAATTTGAAATAATTCGTGCCACCCGTAGCAAAGGCTACACCGGATAAAGCGCGCGAAATGACACAGGGGAGCGCGAGAGTTGGGAGGGGGACAGGGGGCGGTGTGTATTATAAGAGGGGAAGAACCGTACAATCCTGCCCGAATTATGAGACCCTTGTCACAGGAAGGCTAGACAATGATATCAAAATGTCCCTGGAAGTATCGCTTTACGATTCATATCCGAGATTTTGAACTTGAAACTCCGAAAAAAGTGCAGCCTGTGTTTCAGTAGCGAGTGTGTCTGCAGACTTGTGATGTGGCAATGCTTCATCAAAATAAGGGGTAGCGGTCGCTGACCCTTTAGGACACTCAGATATTCTGTAAATATGACATATGAGTATCTGATGGAAAATTGTGAGGATTTTAGGAATTGCTTGAAAAATCCCCCCCCCCCTAAAAAAAATATTATAATGTGAAAACAAAACGAGAAGAAGATGAAAAGGGAAATAAATCCTAGATTATAATCTGACTTTGTTGAGAAGCAGTCCTTTTCCATTATCTTTATTCTATGTGAGTTAAATGAAGAACCTCAATGTAACCACAATGTCACTAAATGAAGTAATATAGATTAACGACTTCACTTATTTGATAATGATATTGACGATGACTAATTGTAAAGCGCATCTACCCACCTTCTTTGTGTACTCGATCTCTTCACCTGGGTCGAGTGCAGGACAATGTGGATTAATTTCTGGCTGAAGATGGGATTCGAACCGCTATCCTCTGGTTAATAGCCGAGAGTCCGATCCACTGAAAGACACAATTACACTCTTAAAACGATGGACAAAATGTTTACCCAAGACCGGACAACATACTGTCCACTCATCTATTTTATGGTTGATTTTTTTTTTTAATTTCCACCAGAGGTTAGGCATATTTTGTTTAAACCAAAAGTTGTGTGGACATTATGTTGCCCAATGTCGAGTAAACTCTTTGTCCACTTTTTCAAGGAGTGCTAGTTTTGCGCATTAATTTATTGTTGGTGCATAGCATGCCGTGTGTATACAGTCACACACACTCAGGTACCAAAACTGCGAGGTTCTGGAAGAAGAAGTCGGAACACCTCGAGGAAAGGAAATGTTTCGTTAAGCTTTACAATCTAATAAAAAGTCATATTCCTGGCGTTATTACAAAACATAACTCGAGTGAACTTCATGTCCGCGTCAACGAGCCAATCAGCGGTTGCGTCTTATCTGCAGGGGAGCCAATCGGAAGTGCAATCTCAATCTCGACTGCCATGTTCAATCAGTTCGAACACGAATCATCCGCGCGTCAAGATATTAGTCTGTATGTATAGACCCTAATTTGACTCTGAATCACACAATCACTTTGTCTTGACGGCAGCCTATTCCCATCTATCTTTTCATTGATGGGAATGAAACACGTAATTTTACGTAGTTTCTGACCGCAGACTTCTCACTATACTGTTTGTAAATTGGGAAATCAAAGACAATGGTCTCTGTCCGCAGACTATATGAAGACATGATGATGACATGTCAGGCAGTGTAGTAAGTCAATGGGAAGACTCGGCTGACATAAATTCACACTTCCCGCGTTTTAATCGCTAGCTTCAGACGGGGATGCGTTAAGACGTGAGCTAACGAATTCAAGACCCTTAAAATGACAAAGGCTAACACTGCCGAGTAACGAAATTTTACAGATTTAGTTGGACGGGTGCAATATGAATTATTCGAAACCTTTGGCCAACGCAATATCCACCTTTTATAAGGATATTGGTTGTGATTATATCAATTGAAGATACAAACGATTTAGCACGGATTAAATATCGTAACGCAACATGAGCGGATAGACCTCTGCAGGGAGCGTCGACGAGTAAATCATGATCGCTTAGCTGGCCAAATCCACGTATTTTCTGAGCGCTGATCAATTTTCACTCTTCATTGAACGATAAACTTGTATTATCTTATCTCTTATGATGATTAGGTATTGTTAGAAATGTATTTAAGGAAGAATTTCATCTCACGTACTTTACTTAGCTATTTCAATTGGAGAATAATTATTTGAACATCATTTTAGATATGTATTCGGAGATAATAACATACATTATATCCCCACTGATTCCATACTATGTTTTATTTTCTATTTCGATTTGTATTGGCATTCTTTCCAAATTGACACCTCCAGTTGGCGTCGAATCTTGGCTCATTAATGTCCGATTTTGTGAATAATATGATCATCTATCAGCACTATATCACGCAATAGAAACAAATCCAGCTGGTAGAATTAGACATGTTCTGCCCAAATGTGAGAGGAAAGAAGTAATTATTTAATCAATCGTATATAGAAAATGTTTAGTTGGGGGAATAACAGTTGTTTTTTGTGCTCCCTAGAGAGATAGGGTATTAGCATGATTAATGAGTTACACCGTAACATTTGATGATTGCCAATACACGGCTGATGTCACTTTAGAAACTCCTTGTGGTGTGGTCAGTAGTGTTTGATTGACCAAAGGGTAACGAAAGAGAGACATATTTAAACGTATAAATCAGTTCTGGGAGAGATGGCGCTTCATAAATTTAACTACTTTGTGTGCCACAGTGAAAATGACCACAATGCAGTTTTAGATAATGGTAATAATAATGATAAAAATAATAATATTAATAATTATGTTTGAATAAAATCGACCCAGAAATGGCTTATTTATCGCAAAACAAAAATGACGACATGGGTCACGATAGACATCAGATCCTGGATAAGCCAGTTATTTTGCTGGAACTCTCTTCAAAATACACAGTATGGAATTTAGCATTTTCTATATGTCATTCGTATTTCACTTTTCAGTGGTTCGTTTTTAGATTGACCATTATTTTGATCAGGAAACATCCTCCTTTCAGTTTGAGCTCCAGTTATGACGTCCTACTCGAATTGACAAGAAAGTGGCTGTATATTGGAATTGCACCAAAACTAACTATGTTGATTAACTCGCACCAACACCATTAGACTTTAGTGTATTTATTAACTCTCATACACAAGGAGTGCTTTCTATAATACTGTAAAGAAGAAAATAGAAGAAAGTTAGTACTTCGTATAAAGTCCCTATACATACGAGTATTTACGTGTTCCCAAACTTGTGTTTTTGTAGTTTAAAGATTTCCGATTACCCTTAATTTCTTAATCGCTCTCCATTGTTTCCTCTGTGCAGAAAGGGGTGTTTGGGTGATCTCGAGCACTAATCGTTACCAAGTGGGATGCCCAAATCTCTATCGACAAATTAGACCCAAAGGACTACAGCCAATCGGCTCTAATTATCACGAGATGTGCTGCAACTATTTAAGGAGCAAATCGACATGCAGTTTCTGTGAAAGTCAAACTGGAAGCCACACTCATGTTTGCTAGTCAACAAAAACACTTCATGAAGGAAAATGAAGTAAAACATGATAACAAACAAACAACAACAGTAGCGACAGCATGTTGACAATTATTTTCATTCACATGTGTAAAGGAATATATTTTCTCAGCTGTTTGAAAATTAATTATATGCAATATAAAAATGATTATGTGCCATTGTTTTAATTAAAACAATAATAACGTTCATCAGATTATAAAATAAAGTTGTGAAAATATCAGATTCAATATCAATGTTCAGTGCTTCAAAAGAGCCCAAATGAAAAATTCTAACTCCACATAATTATCTAGGCTCAGTGTCCTGTAATTAGGAGTCCTTTAATTCAGTTTTTACAGATATTTTACAGATATTAAATAGGCAAAAAAAGTTGATTTGAGATTTTTTTTTTAAACTGCACAAACACAATGTGACACAATGTCTGTAAGGTAGAAACAATCATGGCATCGACCCCTCAAAAAACGAAACAAAACGCACACACTAACACAAACAAACAAACAAACAAACAAACAAACAAATCGCAGAATTAAATTATTCATCCCATCATGCCCATTCGGATATTCAATTACTCCTTAAACTGACATGTCTGAAGAAATACTTGCACTGTAAAAAGAATAAAATTATTGAATATAATTTTGCGTATGATGATCGAGAGCAACAGCATCGCCGAAAGTTTGCTATAAAATAGAGATCCTTATAAACCCATCTTGCCATTTGCTATTATTAGATTCACATTAATCATTTAGTTTATGAAATATTTTTCTATGCAACATTTACCAATATACCTAAGAAGATCAAACGCTTTCCAGCGAATGGAAGCAAAGGATGATTTCATAAATTCATATTTTTCGATAACAGAATCTACCGGATATCTTGAGATCAGAGAAACAGGTAGATACTCGATAAAGGATGAAGCGATTTCCTGAACAATTATATAGGTTTAGTTCATACAGTGACACTAACAGGTATACAATGATGAGAATATCAACCGCAAAGATACTCATATTGCAATGCCCATGCAACTGTTTTACCACAGAAATAGTGCACATTTTATAACATTATTGTTGATTGTACATGAAATATAGCCCTTTCTTGCTTGACCTGTGTTAATTTATTCAGTTTACTGCTGGTCTCATTCGTTTAATTCATCATTAATCTGTTTACCTCATGACTTAAATATTAGTTGTCATAGATTATGTATGAAATATATCTTGAGATAAAGGACATAAGCACAAATTTAGTCTCCGTTCATCGATTTCGCTCCCATTTTTCGTAAAGCCCCCCCCCCCCAACCCTGTGGTATACCAGCATGGTGCGTATATTGCACAAGAATTTGCAAACAATGGTAGTAAACCAACTCTTTCAACTTTAAGCAAAACTTATACGTTTATTATTTCAAAGAGCTTAAAGAAAAACACTTGCATGAATATATCTTTTTCTTATGCTTATAGGCCTATACTGAAAATATGAATCGCCTCGACAAGAGGATTTTATGTATAATCTAAAAAATTACTGAAAGGTCTATCCATAGAATCATTGATTATGGAGATCAATAAATAGTGTCAATTTAAAAAGAAATACCTCACGCTTTTCTGATATTCACTATATGAAGACTGAAGATTGAAAACTTTCACTGTTTGGAGAATGATGTTTTTAAGGTTCAGAGTAGGTACTTTTATTAGAGCACCTAGTTTGGTTGTAATTGGCCAACCCGATTGAATATGTTATCACAACGAATGAAAAGATACAAATCTATACATCATTAATTGATTGGCAAATTTTAACAAGATAAATAACACTGTAACGTTGTATATTTGTTTCTTTATTAAATTATAAATCCAAATTCGTTATCCAAAACTTCAAGAAAATCGGTAAGAAGTATATCTACATGTCGATGACGATCTTGTTGATCAATTTGATTGGAGAATTTTAATAAGATAAATAACAGTATGTAAATTATTATGTCAACCTGCTGCAACGTTGTACTTACTTGTTCTTTCATTGAATTATAAATCCAAATTTGCTGTCCTAGAATTAAAGAAAATTACCATAATGTGTACATTAAATATGCATAAATCGTTGATGTTTCTTTTGATGAATCATTATCTCTTCATTTCTCTCCAGGAACGAACGATTCGAGAACGAACGGTGACTACGTGGATACGAACCATCTGAGCGCGGGGAATCTCAACGGCCAGGGCGATGTGACCAGCCCGAACCCCAAGCGTAAGAACTCGCTCAGCGACCGCTCACACACGGGCGAGTCCTCCCCAATGACCTACGGCAGTGATGGGAGCCCGAGTAGCGGTAGCGGGATGGGGGGAGACGGTCGACGGGAGAGTTCCGGGGAGCAGGACATGCAGGCGCTGAAGAAGCGACGGCAGGCGGATGAGAAGCCCATGAGTGCTAAAGTCGCAGGTGTTGAAGTGCGATTGGAGATGAAGGCGCTTTGGGACGAGTTCCATGCTCTCGGCACAGAAATGATTGTCACAAAAGCTGGCAGGTAAGGCAATTATTCACATTAATTAATCTTAAAAGTGTATTGTAACACAAATAAAATGTTGTATAGCATGTTCCTTTTCACCATAGTTTCGTTCTTTTAGTGCGCTCGTTTTATTTAATTTTGAAGGTAGAAGGAGTAATATCTCATCTTTATCTAAGAAATTATAGGGCTAAGCAACCCTTTCAGTCATCAAAATTCACTCGTTTTCGAGCGGAATATTGCTTATTTTCACTTGGAAAAAAAAATCTTCATTTTCTAGTGAAAATAGGCAACTGTTCTCCTTGAAAAAGAGTGATTTTATAGAGCCAGGGTAGATCAAACCTATACTCACTCAACAAGAAATATATGTTTTCGAAACGTTTAGAAGACACTTAGTAACGTTAACAATTATAACAAAAAAACAAACATGAACAAAACAGAACTGAGTAAACTCCCATCGTCATTTTCCAGCGAAAACAATTATAATAAAGGTAACTTTATATCATACACACGGACAATCTTGAAAGAAATAAGATCTACACTTCTACATTTTAGATTATGACTTGTGATGACTTTTGTTACACACCGTACAAGCTTCAGATTCGATAATATCACGACGTCGGCACTTTTATCCTCACGCTTTTGATTTTGGTCATATTGTTTTGTATAATTTTAACTAATTATTAGATACTGTTCTTGGAATAGGGTAAGCGAAACAATACTTCTATACTATCAGACAAAATACGTATATTTATTGTATTCCTAGTAACAGTACACTGTACGATTTGCCTATGGTTGTACCCAAATAGGTTATTTTTAATTACCCGATGCAATGGATGATGAAATATTCCCGACGTTGTCTTAAAAACAAAAATCAGACTATTGCCCAATGTACTTTTCCCAATCGTTAATGGCAAGGTACATGCCAGGATAGCCCATGGAAGCAGATAAGGCTTATTTCCAATGAGCACATAAGGGAGGGGGTCTAAATATATGGACATCTTGAAACTAACATCAGAACAGTCATAATAAATTGTAATATCATAGCTGAGAAGAACATGTAGGTAGTTTTTTTTTCGATTTTTACTTCGTCCGTGAATATTGTGTCGTGTCAATTGTGATTTTCAAGGTTTATCACTAATATAAAAAGAATGGAATACAGTATTGTGTTGACATTTTCACATGTTATGAAATTGTAATTCCAGTTCAATTAAAATCACAATGCCGTCACACCAGCTCAGGCTTTACCGACCAATTGCCATCTTTCTTTTATTTTTGTCGCTTTGAAAGAGACTGAAGATGAGTTCTAATCATTCTAATTGATGTGTAACGTTACATTTCCAAAATGTGACGGGAGCATCTAGCTTGAGAGGGATACCTTCCTTCTCACGCACAATACAATGTGTTTGTTTCAAGCACCAGATTCCGAGCGTATCTTGGCCGAGATTCTCGGGTCTCTAAGGAGGTATTATCACCCGATGGAAGAAGTGTTTTGATCCAAACACATGGTCAGAGTATGGACGCCCTGAAGTATGCTGAATAATAGTTCATGTGTGTCGGGATTTTTGCGACCATGCAGGTCATTTCGATTTAGGATATTTATGTAGTTCGTTCCCTGGGAAGCAAAGTTGTTGACCCAAGACGCAAAGTGTATGACAACCGTACCTCTATTTTACGTTCCTCTGATAGGACGTGACATTTTAGACCTCTATAGGACTCTATTTTAGCATTCATTATCACGAATTTTGCGTTCTATGTCACTAGTTTCTCCATCGCAACAGGGTACATTACATCAATTATGTGTTAATTACCTCTTTGGTAGAATAATATTAAAAGAAACCCGAATGTTCAATGATCATTTGGTTTTGAACAATCAGATATTGATACCAAGGAGTGTGGCAGAGTCACTGTTATAAAATATTTTAACATTCTCTTCCCTCTTCATTTCAAGGTAGACTTTCTCCGTTTCTTTGTGTAATATGTAATATAGTAGAGGATCCCTCTGTTTCGTCCGCATAATGCTGTGAAGAGGGTAACGAATATCCTAAAGGGGAACCGACCGTTGAGGTATCATGCTTCCATTGTGTGATGGAAAATCAGATAAACGAACTGTGAAATTTTGAACAAAATCGGATAATCCATTTTTAAAAGTTATGAATTTTCAGAGCCTCAATGATATCACGATTCCTGCCGCTTCTGGGGATCCGTGCAATCGGTATCTTTAGCATAATCTGTGATGTGCATACGGACAACCTGTCATTCACTTTGTATATGACAATAATATAAAATTTGGAATAAAGTTTCAAATTAATTCTTCTCAGAATACATGCATAATCGACAAAGACATGCTATACTCAAGCGAAAACTAACAATTTGCAGACCTTTTTTGGGAAAAAAGGAAGATTTGACACTTTGTACACAGAGTAAATGAGGAGTTGTCCGACATGACGTAGATTCCGGCAATGTTGCCGATCGCACGGAGCCCCATCAGCAGCAGGAATATGAAAAATCATAACTTATGAACGGATTGTGCGATCTTGTTTAAATTTTCCTAGTTTGTTCATCTAATCCTCATTCACTCACTGATAGCACAATATTTCCAGGGGTTGGTTCCCCTTTAACATTTTTGAAGTAATGTAACGCAGCTCAATTTTCCTTTAAAACCAGCCGACATGCTTACGTATCCACTGCCAGACGGTGTCACATTTTTAGGTCGAAAATTACAAAATCTCGGTTCTCAGTGTATCGTATTATTGACCAAACCATTCCCCTCTTCATTCAATTATGGTACGTGAAAGTAGAGCAAATTTTTGTGGATCATGCGAATATGCGCGTGATAAGTTTGGCTTAGAACACGAAGGTTGACGAAAATTGCCGAAAAGTTCTCATTAATGTGATGCGCACGTGTTGTTTGTAAGCCTATACAACTGACATACGCAAACTTCTTTCGTCTAGAACTTCTCAGGAATCAATTTCATGGACGTATAAATGGTATATTTGGAATACTCTTCTTCATCATTGCCACTTCAAACGAATAAATATAGTAGGCCTAAACGTTACCAAATGTGTCCATCAAATCTGATCAATTTGTCGATTAAATGAAACCGAGAGTATTAAAATCCTTTTGCTATTCGATTCATTTGGACCTGAGCTATGGCGTCCACTAATGTTTATGCAAATAGTCGCTTTTTGTGACTCCGAACCGTAGATCTTTTAACAAATGTTTAAAGTGAAATCGGCAATCTCACACCCAATTGACCCGAACTTTGATTTCCCTTTAAAGTTCATCGGACCCTTTTGTAATAAACTCGAGAAACCGATTCTCTGTGACTTGGTTTCTATCCACTGAGAAATCTGTGCCACAGACACACCGCGCATTCCCATCCAAAGCTCTGATAATATTTTCCCTCTTAGTCCCATGCGGTCAGATTTCACGTAGGCAATTTTCCCTTCTGTTCCGCTTCTATACCTAGTCCCATATATTGAATATCAGCGGGGCTGACGCGTCGATACTCATTCGTTACTACGTATATGTGGTGTCGGAACGATGAATGGTGTATCTATACAGTGATATTTTCATTTTTACCCCAAAGTAGTCTCCAATCAGACAGTCATATAGTAACACTTATTTTCTAGGCTTTTTTTTTCAACATGTTCAATGATTCCCAAAATGAAAGTACTAAGTCGGTGTCGTTCGCGGACCATGGGGATAACCATGTTCCGATACGTCTGTTATAACGAGCATCATAACAGTTCAGTGAAATCATTCTACATATTTTAGATAACATAATTATGAACGAAAATGATTTTCCATCTTAGTCCCATTAAATTGCGCTTCGAACCTCCGACCCACTGATTTTAGGGGGAAAATGGGATACTACACCACGATGCATGCATACTTTCAAGCTCCACTCGTTGTGTTAGGAAAGACCGACTGGATATTGAGACTATGGAAAGTGATCAAGGAAACATACGGTACTTGCCCATCACACGGTATTTACCTGACCAATGGGGCCATAGATTATGGTTGGATTCGAACCTCCGACCTTCTCACTTTAAGACAAGAGGTCCACACCACACTGTCACAAGGATGTGCGACAAATGTCTACCACTAGAGAGTTCTAACTGAGATGGAGGCTGTAAGATAAGACTATGGAAAGCGATCAAGGAAAGATATGGAACCTTCCCTTTACACAAGTTTCGGTATAAAGGGTTCTACCATACCAGCATGCCTGAATACTTTGTAGGTCCACACGTTCTGTTGGGGAATAACGACTGGAAATTGAGACTATGGAAAGCGATCAGGGAAGCATACGGTACCTGCCCATCACACGGTATTTACGTTACCATCGGGCCATGGATTACAGAGATGTCGGGGAAAGTAAAATGCGATCCAAAGTCACTGCCATCTTTCTCCCCCACTTCCTCCTTTTCGTTTCGTCATTGAAAGCCAAATGGCTCTAGGGACAATGGGGATGTTGCCTTTTAACACATTTGGGGGGTATCGCTCATCCTTGTAAACAGTTACTTATATTATAAAGTAGGTAGAGCATGTGAACTAGCTGCTAGTATGTACCAGGTCTTCCTTCATCCATCATGTCCACACGATACATACATTAAATTTGGAGAGAAGACAGAAAAAAAATTATGCATGAATACTAGCGATGATGCTCCGAGTTAGAGTCTAACCAAGAATCTTCCAGTAAAGGAGTCCCACTCTACCGACCAAAAACTGTGTCTTCGGTTGTTAATGTGAAAGTTTCCAAGGAATACAGGAATCTTGACAATGGGGTCCTTTTGGCCAATATGACTAGTTGCATGTGTGGTTTAATGGGATGTAGGTTAAAGTTGTTGGTTATGCTCTTTTTTCTAACCAGGGAGATGAGACAGCCACGGCAACGCAGCACTTACCTTTAACAGTCAGACCTAAAAATTAGACTCACCATGGTTACAGTTCATCAGCTTGCAAATCCAGGTTTATTTCCGAAATAGGATAGTTGGTAGATATTATGGACGTTGATCCAGAATAATTGGTTATCCATTGTCACCATGGTCATACATGCTCCATTCTTCTCCATATACTGGATCCACCCCACAACAGTTCTTCTTCCGAAACCCTCTTCCAAGTTTCGTAAAGTCTCTGGAACAAATGTGAGGAACAACCTACGTGCTAGAAATTTCCTTTTGATTGTCCAAACGTTACCCCTCGTAACCAGTTTCAACCTGGGCCCATGATCGACCCATCAACTTCACCCCATAGA
>BQKZ01000349.1:69314-89655 GCA_036244855.1 Temnopleurus reevesii
TAACCAACGTGCTAGAAATGTTCTTTCGATTGTCTAAACCTTACCACTGGTACCCATTTTCAACCTAGGCCCATGATCGGCCCATCATCTTCACCCCATAGACTGTTGAATCTGGCTCCGCCCCAGCAATTCATCTCCCGAAACCCCCTCTTCTCCTCTCTGGAACGAATGAGGGGATTAACCAACGTGCTAGAAATGTTCTTTCGATTGTCTAAACCTTACCACTAGTACCCATTTTCAACCTAGGCCCATGATCGGCCCATCATCTTCACCCCATAGACTGTTGAATCTGGCTCCGCCCCCAGCAATTCATCTCCCGAAGCCCCCTCTTCTCCTCTCTGGAACGAATGAGGGGATTAACCAACGTGCTAGAAATGTCCTTTTGATTTTCTTCCGAGTGTAGCCTCGGTGGATTCTGATCGGAACCCGAGATGAGGGCCCGACTGAAAGACAACCCATCAAGGATTAGCGGCCGGCCGGGTGGCAATGCCAATCGCAATTAGGCTGTCTTAAGGTCCTCATGATCATCTTTCTTGTCCTCTTTTTTACCTTAGGGATCCGTCATACATTCGCGTTTAAATGAAAGCCAACGTCCAACCAGTGTTCATGAGGTCTACAAGACGCTCCTTGAACTAAGTAATGCGGAAGATTTACCCTTACCGTTGGCGGTAGCTCGACGTCCGCACGCAATGGCGCCATATAAGCGTCTTTCCTCCGTGCAATTGCATTTAAAGAGCATCTTTAAAATTGCATGAACGCTTTGCAAACGTTCGCAGTAACCGCAAATGTGTGCCCGAGCTATTAAAGAAAAAGAGGAAAGGAGGAATTTTGAAAGAAGAGATGTAAGGCGAAGTTAAAAGCTCCACATTCTGCCATTGAACAAACCGAAAAGATTCCTCCTGATCGGGAAAATGTTTTGCACCGAGAAATCCTTGTGAATTGCAGTTCGTTCAATTCTGGAGAAGAATTGCGAAGGTTAGAGTACTTTATGACCTCAGAGAATCCTTTAGAGAAGACAAAACCTTGATAGCATAGAAAGAGGTTGGTAGAATGCTATAGTTAAATGTATGGTTATCTCTTAACCATTTGAGAACTAGTTAGATATTTAAATCAATGCGAGCCTAAATACATCAATTTCTATATACGAGGTGTACATGGTGAAGCACTGGTGTCATCTTTTATACAAAACCATGTAAAGGTTCATAAAACGACACGTCTAACTTTGTATAATTTTTCAGAATCAACGAAAGTCTGACAACATGTTTTAACATATTTTTTTAAAGATGTTGCTCGATGTTTCTCTTGTGGCAAATGCCAATTTTATTTTGTCTCATAAGGAAATATTTATAAGCTCTTTAAACCTTAACTTAGTTCCTAAGATATGAGGAGTTAATCGTTTAAACTTGCTAGCTCAGATTACACGTGTTTTCCTCCCATTTCATTCATATTTTACGCCTTTTTGCGTGGAAGACTCTCATTTGCTGGTTCCTGGGTAGAAGCTCTTTTCGTGCACGTTTACAAATCCTCTACATACGTGCCTGAATTAGGTATGCGCACACCTGCATTTTGAAATACATTGGAGCCATTATCATCATCAATACTTATCTTATACTTTTTGTGAAATGGTCTTGTTAAATTATTAGACATGAAAAGTGTCATACTCCTATCTTCTCCGGGTTTTTTTTCTTGAAGAATGAACGAAAGGAATTGATGTTATATCTTCAACCCAGTTCGTTATTTCGGTATGTGACTACTCTGTAATAAAACGGACGTTACTCTGCTGCCTTGGTCGTCTTTGGCCTATGGTACATCGGGCATTTCTGAATTAAGAGCTCTTCCACCTGATATAACTTACAAAATGTGTAATTCACCTTTTTTCATGTCTTTGAACATTTGCGGAAAATATGAAGGAAACTAACTGGTATGAAAATTGGACGTACAGTCAACTCTGCCTATAAGTTGAACTTGTCTAAGTCGAATAATTTCACAAGTCAATGTGATTATTTTAAACAAATCATATGAGATCTATATTGTTTAGCTCTTCTATGTTGAACTGACTTAAATGGATCCAAGAGATTCGACTTAGACACAGTCTCCTGCAGATTTTGTAATATTTCAACGTATGGCCAATGGATGAATATTTACATAATGATAAAGAACCATAACATTGACTTCAATTTAATTTGAAATACGTTTTGTTTGAGACAAGACGAAAAATACGACACGACATACCTGAGATTATATCATTCGCACTTTGTGTTGCAGTTCACTTGCTGATAGCTAACCAGACACCGACATGGCAGTGCATGCCGTCATCACCGTGCATGGCTCAATGTAGAACGAAAAGAAAGGCCTTGACATTCAACAAGTATTAGGTTTCTAAATCTTATCAGTCTCTGCCCACACCGATCTTGTCGTATAGGGCTGTACTTTGTCGCGCTAGTTATCAGTATCTGCCCCACACCAACTTTACTGTATAGGACATAGGGCTGCAATATGTCGTGCTGGCCCCTAGCCGGCTGTGCTTGGCTTTTGCCTCTTGAACATGAGTTAGTGTATTTGAGTGATTTGTGTCTACGTGAAAACTCACATTACCATTCGATTTGAAAAGTTTCACGAAATTTAAAGGGTGCAAGTCCTGCCAATGATTTAAGTCATGACTTTTGAACGATTTCGAAAATAGCCAGTCACCTTCAACGCAAACCTGAAAAACGTATCTGTATTCAATTGTCGTGAGTAAAGCTTCTAGGTAATTACCTTCCTTGGCAAAGTTTAATTTGCATTTTCAACATAAAAACCGATTAATTGGCCTGTAAAATAAAGGAAAGGATCCCAGGTCACTGCATGTGTCCATTTTGTTTGTGCCACATTTCAACAAAATTGATGAAGATCATTTCAAAAGCCAATTTTAGACAGCAAAACGAAAGGGGCGTTGAGCCGACTTTGACTTCGACCAAAATAACGTTGTTTGGTTACCCTGAACTGCACGACCCTCTGAACATAGCCTGCCCTGAACTTCTTTTATTAGTTTTCACTCAAATTAAGAAGTCATAGAAAAATCATAGAAAATTATGCCAAATACAATCTGAAAGCCCATGTTCACAAGTCAATTTCTTTGCCTCTCCACTCCTTTCTATTTTTTCAAAGCAAATCTCTATTTTTTACATCATTAAACGACCTTTTTCAACCGACCTACGTCAGTTTTCAAAAAATGAAATTTTTGGAGGGTAACCAAGCAGTTGTAATATTTGTGGGGGTGGAGGCTTATTTCTCTCGGCAGTGTTTAACTCTGTTGATGGTATATAACGGACATTGAGGGCCTTTAGAATCATCGCAAATTGTATAATCTTCTTCCGTTGACTCGAGCTGCAACGTCAGGCAAAAATATCCAGTGTATGGGAATTTCAGAATCCAAAATACTCTAGCCTGTTCATTCAGAGATCTGGCCCATTTGGAAAGAACAACCAACAGAACATGAATCGAGCGACACGGATGCCATGTTGAGTTTGTTTTTATTTGTTCAGTCATCATTTTGTTGTTCCTCAGTGCCTCCTCTGCTGAACCGCGACGCCATCTTTCTTAGGCTTCTATCGACACCACCATTCTTCA
Source organism: Temnopleurus reevesii (assembly GCA_036244855.1). Taxonomy (NCBI): domain Eukaryota; kingdom Metazoa; phylum Echinodermata; class Echinoidea; order Temnopleuroida; family Temnopleuridae; genus Temnopleurus; species Temnopleurus reevesii. Next base: position 72,924 of record BQKZ01000349.1, read on the forward strand.
TCGTCATCTTAAGATGACAAGAGGTTCTAAAGCTTTTCCTATTTTAGTTCACTCTTCTTCTTTGAACATCCCTACAACGAATGTTGTACAGTAATGCAGCTGTAGCATCATCTCATCCCAAACTATGCTATCTTTATTCTATTCCTCTTTTGTGTGTAAAATGATGTGTCGATCATGCAAATTAGCAGCCATTTTTTGCCGAAAAACAGTGAAAAGGAGCACCATGTAGTACATGTCTATAGTTCAAACTTTCAAAGTCATGTTCAAATATCATAGTTCTAATACATTACAGTATCCATGAATGCATTCAAATAAATTGAGCATTTGAACATATTTTGGAACTTTGAATCTTGCATCGCTGGCGATCTTGCTCTATCAAATGTAAGCTTCGAACATGTCAAATATATCGGGTTACTAATCGACTAATGTTAAGTGTCGACATTTTTATGACTTATGTGAAAACAAAACCCACACGTACGAATGCCAAAATGTTACCATAAATATCGATTGACATCTGAGTTAACATTTGGGTGAAGATTGATATGAATAATTTTTCACAAACTCTCTCTCTTTGTTGTAGTTATATGCTCCAGACATATACCATTTTCAGTAGCTGAATAGGCTCAAGTAAAAACAAACATCGAAGCCCACACACACGAATGCTAAAATGTTACCATTAATATCTGTTGATAGAGAAGGTATATTGTGATGAAGATTGAATTTAATATTTTTTTTAGTAACATGCTGTAATATCCTTCAGACATGCGTCATTTTTTTTCCAGTAGCTGAATATATAGGCCCGAATAAAAAAAAAAACGTGTTGTTAATGGGAATTTGTTTTATGTGATTCCATGAAATATATACCGTTTATACATACCTACACTTAAAAACAGCACTTTTGCCTTCTTTCCCTGCCTTCTGTTCATTGGAATCGTGAAATTGTTTTTATTCATTCGGCAATTTCTATAAAAACAAATAGACATTAATCTAATTAAATACGCAAGGAAAATAGAGGTATATTTCTCGGAGCAGTCTTCTTGGTAGCGAGAGGGAAAGTGAGCTCAAATGTCCGAACCAACTTTTGCACTAAACACGATAAAAACTATTTCCACAAAAATAAAGTGGGACATTGACAATAGAGTCGTGCATCGTGTATTGAACTATGCAGACACAGCAATCTCAAGCCGGTTCCGATTTGAATATCATTACAAAGGAGCATTGAATTGGCGTTCAACTTATTACTGTGGTCCATGAAGACGCGCCCCCAGATGAACTATACAATATTTTATTTCTTCTCCCTCCTCTACATGTTTTTTTTTCATCATTTTTTTCAGCAGTGGGAACGATCCCCATCCCCTTTAACTTGATAATGTTATTTATTTTGTTCTGATACTGTAATGTAATAGCACTGGTACCGGGGAGAAAGAAAGCAAACTAAATCACTTTGTCCAGATAGTTTTCCTTTCCTTACCAACAATTGCACTAAACGGACCGGTCGAAATACGCGTGGGAGTATACAAAATGTGACTATGGTCCGTAAACAGGTAATGCTGCCATATTTTTGTCTTCTTCGTCCTCTCCTTTTTATTTTTTTCTGCAGTGGGAACAAGCCCCATCCCCTTGACCTTGATAATGTTATCTATTTTACTCTGAGGCTGTAATGTGATAACACTGCCCTACTTTCCGAGATGGAATGTGGGTCTTTACGTGCTTACATGTCTTCCTTTGATTGCCCGCTCTCCAGTCCAAAGGGGGCTATAATTTCGAAAATAGGAATTGATATGAAAATCTGTGCTCGTCATTTTATGCCTCCATGCACTGATCTATCTCTAAATGCCGACTCACACCTTTGCGTTTTAAGCCTGCGTTTGGCCCAGCTTTTGGGGGAATTAAAAACGTTCATTGAGCGCACAATATACGCGGGTAAGATGGTGGACTGACGTTCGGCTTGCACTGAAGGAGCGTTACGCCGAACGCCAGTCGACCATATGACCTGCGTATTTGTGCGTCCAGGGAGCGTTTTAAATTATATAGACTGGGCCAACGGATGCGTAAAACGCAAAGGTGCAAGTCGAAATTTACACTGAATGTGGAGTCAGATTTTGTAGAAGCGGTTAATCTCTTGTAACACTGTCTTTAAATAATAAGCACAATTTGTGTATTTCTATACAACACGTAGTGTAGCATTTGGATGTACAGTGTGTCTCAATAAAAACGTAACACTTTTGAATTGGTTGGCAAATTAAGCATTTATGGTTTTATGAAGAAATGTTGATATGAATAGAAAGCTGACCGGTTGACCTTTCTCATGATATGAAAAATTGGAAAAAGGAATCATGCTTCGATGAACAGTGTTCACTTAAGTTAGCTGCATGAAAATGTGCCTGCGCAGGATTTCCCTTGCAATTTTGGACAAGTATTTGCTACTTGTAGCTTAGAAAAAGATTTATCTGAGATATTTAGGATCGATGGATCAACAAGGTATTTTGATTAGATTGAATACCATTCCTTTTGCTCTGTTATTTATCAATTCCGAAAAACCACCGCCCCCACAAACACATACACACGCACACATTTCCACTCCCATCGTATTGTAAAAAAAAAGGTAAATCTTTTTATGTAAGATGTTCATGTTGTTTTTATTTTCTTCTTATTTACAACTGCTTTGTTCATCTTAAAATGAAAGATCTGACAAAAATAATCGTCCCGATAATCGATGGACATGTTATCCCTGCTCTTGATAGAGTTGCAAGGTATCGCCATGGCAGGAATGGACGGTTCCGACGGTTCTGCTGCAGAACACCCCACCCAGCTCTTCAGTGATCATATGAAGTTGAATGGCTTCCACGTTCACCTGATATGATGCCTCTCGACTTCTTCTTCGGGGGATGGCTCAAGATTAAGGTCTACACCACACCTAGCTCCCGACACGAGATTGATGTCCTTAATTCGTCAGGACAGAGCAACAGTCAGGTCAGGAGAGCTGACATGCTGAAATGGGCAAGATCGTGTATCGAGAGAAAAGGTGGACGTCGATCATTAATGTGAAAGACTTAATTTTACCGGTACCCTTACTCAATCGATAGGCCTACTTTGAAAGCCGTGATGTTCAGGCAAGAAAAAAGTAACCATGTGGACTATGGACTGATTACTTTTGTCAGATCCTTATTTCAAGATGAACAAAGCAGTTGTAAATAAGAAAAAATAAAAGAAACATGAACATCTTTAAACATTAAAAAGACTTTTTTGTTATACCCGGTACAATAAGATGGGAGTGGACGTGTGTGTGTGCGTTTGTGTGTGCGTTTGTGTGTGTGGGTGGGGAATGGGCGGTGATGTTTCGGAATTGATAAATATCAGAGAAAAAGGAATGGTATTCACGGTATTTAAAATACAATGTTGTTTCATCGATCCTGAATATCTCATATCGACCTAGTTGTAAGCTAAGCTACAAGTAGCTTACCTCTCCAAAATTGAAAGGAAAATCCTGCGCAGGCACATTTTCATACCTCTAACTTAAGTGATCACTGTTCATCGAAGCATGATTCTTTTTTCCAATTTTTCATCTCATAAGAAAGGTCAATCCTTCAGCTTTCTATACATATCAACATTTCTTCATAAAACTATATATGCTCAATTTGCCAACCATTTCAAAAGTGTTACGTTTTTATTGAGACACACTGTATATGCTGCTATGTATTATAGTGTTGATGCTTGTTGTGATTATACTGTTATTATACGATGTATGGTTTCCGATATTTTGTCCTTTTTCGCTGGTTTGGACATATCTAAGGTCATGAAGGTGGCGATTAATTTATCTCTTCACTTATTTCTTTACAATTTCATAAATATCATGATCATGTGATTCTGCGCCGTATAAAACCATTGTTCATTCCTGGCTGGTTCTAAATTCATTAATTGAATTGAAAATATTATTGCAATACGGTCTTCATCCTCTGATAGTCAGAAAAAATATCAGAAAAGATCTTTGATGTTTCCCTCCTAGTCCCCAGTCCCTGTCATATGTTTTCGTGCATCGCAAAACAAAAGACGACCCCAGTTCGGGAAAGCTAATTACCAAAATTAAATCAAAATATGAGAGTGATACGAGACCCAGTTTAAAAGCACTCTCCCCGAGACACAAGAATTTCCCTCCACAGTGCAAAACTGTTTCAATTTAAAACAAAAAAAAATCGAGCGCAGCATTGTCGTCTATTTATTTGCTCGTATCTTGTAAAGAATTCGGTTATTAGCAGTAAATGGAAACGATGTTCTCCAACATGTTGTTTCAGCTTTAACCTGTAGAATAATTCGCGGAAATTCATTTGATATTAGGCTTTGTTGAGTGACAGTTTATCCTTGTATCGAATCGGTGTCGATGCACTTTAGCTCTTCGATCACTAAAACAGTTCCATTCGAGATAAGTGATGAGAAAGATAGCAGAAGGGAAATAATAACTGTGAGGAGGAAGAAGAAGGATGCGGAGATGGTCGAAGAAGGAAGTTGAATGAGATGAAGGGAAGTAAAAAGAGAGAAAGAAGCAACGAAATAATATGTTGATGATGGTGATGATGATGAATACGACGACGACAATGCTGACGATACAGGTGATAATAATGAAAACTGACATGATGCTAGTAATTATTACGTATTTTATTGTGTCGGTGTGTTGTCAGTGATGATGAAGAAAGTTAATATCTAAAAGTAATGAACGTGAATACGAAGAAGAAGAAGAAGAAGAAGAAGAAGATGATGATGATGATGATGATGATTATGATGATGACGGTGAAGAGGAGGAGGAGGAGGAGGAGGAGGAGAAGGAGGAGGAGAAAAAGGAGGAGGAGGAGGAGCTGGACGGTGGAAATGATTATGGAGTGCGGTGGAGGCGGCAATTGTTTTCTTTAATGTTTAGGGAGGTTATGATGAAGATAATATTGATGATTTATAAATGTTGTTTCTAATGATTGTGGTTACAATGGATATAATGAATCTTGATGGCGATGTGATGATGATGATGATGATGATGATGATGATGATGATGATGATGATGATTATGATGATGGTAATGATGGAGATAATGATGTGAATGATGATGATGAGGATGACTATGTTAATGATGACAGTGATTTTGATTAACTTGACAATTCGATGTGTATTGATGCACTCTTACTATCTCCAATACTCACATGATAATATTAACACATGCAAGTTGGTATCTCCATTAACACAAGGGTACAGGCAGAACACCTAAAATTCTTTTTCTAAAGAAAATGATTTGAAACCTTAATATTTGAGGAAGGTTATGATGAGGAAAATGTTGATGAGTAAGAAATGTTGTTTCTAATGATGGTGATGATAATGAATCTCATGATGTTGATGATGATGAGGATTGTGATGACGACGACGACGATGATGATGATGATGAAGAAGATGATGATGATAATGATGTTGATGATGATAGGGATAATGATGGTGTTGATGATGATGATGATGATGGTAAGGAAGATGACGTGTATGAGGGCAGTGATGTTGATAAACACGAAGATAGATTTATTTTGTATTGATGCACTTTTACTAACGCCAATACTCACATGATAACATTAAAACATGCCAGCTGGTGTCTCCATTAACACATGGATTGTCAGAACACTTATTATTCTCTTCCAAAGAATCTGATTTTAAACCTTAATTTTTTAGAAAGGTTGTTATGAGGATAAAGTTGGTAATGGTGATAATGATTCTTATGATGATGATGATGATGATGATGACGACGACGACAATGATGATAATAATGATGATGATGATGATGATGATGATGATGACAATGAATATGATGGTCGACTTAGCGGCGATCGGTTTTGGTATGTTAGGAAGGTTATGTGAAAGATGATGTTGATGAGTTAGAAATTTTATTTCTAGTGATGGTGTTAATAATGAATATAATGAATCTTGATGGCGATGTGATGATGATGATGATGATGATGGTGATGATGATATTGATGATGATTTAATTGTAATAATGACAATACCGGTGATGGTGACAGTATGTTGATAAACACGAAGATTCAAGCTGGTGTCTCCATGAACACAGGGGTTGGAAGAGCACCTAAAATTTTCTACCAAATAAAATTGTTTAAAACTTTAATTCCATCGATTCAAAGCGATACTTNACCTGTAGAATAATTCGCGGAAATTCATTTGATATTAGGCTTTGTTGAGTGACAGTTTATCCTTGTATCGAATCGGTGTCGATGCACTTTAGCTCCTCGACCACTAAAACAGTTGCATTCGAGATAAGTGATGAGATAAGTAGGAGGAGGAAAAGAAGAAATATGGGGAAGGAGAAGGAGAAGGATGCGGAGATGGAATGGAAGAAGAACCAATTTTAATGAGAGGAAATGAAGTAAGAAAGAGGAAGATAATATGACGAAGAAACTGACGATGACGTAGATGATGATGACTTCGATGATGATGTTGAAAATGATGGTATGATTACGATGATATTGATCGTGTCACTGCGTTTTATGGTGATGATCTGATGATAGAGAAGGTTATGAAATGGAAGTGAGTATTAAAGAGATGTTGCATATAATGGTAATGATAATAAATGTGATGATGATCTAATGATACTAATTATGATGTTGGCGATGATAATGATGATGGAAATTATTACGATTGTCGTGGTGGAGGCGATCGGTTGAGGCATGTTGAGGAGGGATATGTAGAAGATAATGTTGATGAGTAAGAAATGTTGGTTTATAATGATGGCGGTAATGATCAATGCTATCGTGTTGATGGCGATGTGATGATGATGATGATGATGATGATGATGATGATGATGATGATGAAGATGATGATGATGATGATGATGATAATGATGTTGATGATGATGATGATGATGATGATGGTGATTTAAGTAATGACGGTGATAAGTCATATGTGATTTTGATTAACATGAATATGTATAGTAAACTGGTTTACTCTCTCCAATACGCACATGATACGATTAACAATTGCAAGCTGGTGTCTCCATTAACACAGGGGTTAGAGGTACACCTAAACTTCTGTTTTGAAGAAAATGGTTTTGAATCTTAATCGTATTGATTAAAGAAAATACATGGACGCAAATTAGTTTTTCTCCATTTTTTAAACTTGCAAACATGCCCGTAGATCACTTTTCAACGGACTGACTCCATTGTATTCTACTGTGATTCCATTTGCCATGTTTGCGCAGAACTCGGAGAGCTCTAATATAAACGTACAATGATAATTGCGTTTAGATAACCCCAGTCAAGGGCACGTTGCTCCTTCGTATTGCAATAGCAGATGACTTGTCACTTCCAGTTGCTGCATTCACATGTACTATTGTACATATAAGATACGTCGTCTCCTAGATAGGGGGCAATGACTGCTGACCGTAAGATTGTCCAAATCTCTGCCCCGGGTCTGTGAACAATTTCCTTATTTTTTAAGTGTGCTGTTCCATCTTCACTCTCCGTCTCGGTTATTATTACGATTTTAAAAAAAATTGTGTATAATAATGCGTTGCCAAGTTTTGAGTTGACAACCTCACACAATTGCAATAGGTTTATAACATTTGACAATAGAAGAAAAGGATGACCAAATAAAAGACAAAAATACAGCGGCAACAAAAAGAAAATAAAAAGAGAAAAAAAAAACGAGTTTTGATAAAAAAAAATGTGTGAATCTGTGTGCATGGTTTGAAGTGCACCGCCAAACATTTGATTACGAAAAAACATCTGTTTTTCTCGTCTAGACCATAAGGTCGAGAAATTGTGGCGTGAAATCAAGTTGAAACAATTCCTAAAAGCAGGTTCAGTCTATTCACATTCTAAATGTATTTTTTAAATTACTGTACAATTGCTTTTAATGGTAGCGTAAAAATATGATGTTCAAGCTGCATGAATTTTACCTTGTATACTGGAGTTATATAAACCTGCATCTGTACTGTATTCTACAACAATTATATATGTCCATTTCAATGTCTGCATTGTGCTGTAATTTTATTACCTTAATATTTTTTCGATATCTAGGAGAAATTTGAGAAAAACATTAATAAATTGTTAATGGTTTTGTTTTGAATTGTGTTGATATTACAAAGGCCAAGAGTAAGATTGAATTGAAGTCCCAACTCATAGACGTGGTATTAAATGAAAGTGTAACATTTCAAAATAGCTCATTAAAATAATTATTTTACGCGTACTTTATAAATCCTTTTGAAATAGGAGTGGGTTTATACCAAAATCGCCCGTCTGCGATAAAGATTTATACCACAGCATTGAGATAGCACTGAGATATCTATAGAAATATGTCAAGGCAGGAGGCTTTATAAAAATAATGCAACGCAATGTCTGACCGATGCTTGAAAATAATTTAGGCGGGAAGTGATGATTGAGGGACTGATCGAAAATCCAATCGTCTGCGTGAAGTACACGCATCAGCTGTTCGTTCCACAGGTCCCGATTTATCTCAATTAAAACACTATCAATCCATGCCCGATGACTTCATGAAGTGCATTCGATTCTGCATGGCGGTTATTCGAGGGTTTTCATTTTAAAGATATAAAGATACATCATGATAAACAGATTTCAATTCATTACTGGCTTTAAATAATCTGAAATCAGTTTGTCACTGAAATGCTGCTATAAAATTTTGGCAGAATCAAGGTGCCAACGATGTATCTTCCTTTTGTTCTCTTTCTAGTATTTCTGACACGAACCTGAAAAGAAAATAACATCGTGAACGGAAGAAAAATGATGCAGGGAAGAATTAGGCTATATTGAGAAGTTTCATGGGTGAGAGATTGAGGAAAAAAATAGTCCTGGAAAACCCGTTCATTGGCCCCACAAGAAGAAAGGAAGGGGGGGGGGGGGGGGGGGGGGCCCCCGGCCCCCTGGATCCCTAAAAAAGGGGATTTAACCAACCCCCTAAAAATGGAACGGAAGGAAANCAAACAGCTAATAACAAACAAGAAATGAAAACAAAAATGGAAAAAACCCGAAAACGGTCAGTAAATGTGGAATTATGTAAAATAGTCATAAAGCCCAATTATAAAATGTCGCATCTAAAATATATGCTTTTACGCCTTCAATTATGCAGGACCATTATTTTAAACCTAGTAAGTATTTATCTTTATGTCTGCAATATTAGCTCTTAAATCAATTGTCAATCTATATAAACCTACCCTGTCTTTTGAAACCAATTAGCAGTATAAATACTGCTAGTTATTTTGGAAAATGCACATGGCCAGCAGGGTTGATCTAGAAATGGGTACTGAAATAACTTTGCAATTTTGTAATTTTAAACCGAGGCGTCTGAAACAAACATAACGTCTATATCAACCCTCGACGATGATTTACATTTGCAAATAAAAAAATGTTGCTTCGAAAGCATTATTTACGCCCGCGATGAAAGGATGAAACCAGTCGGTCATATAGGAAAGGCTATTACCTCCCATACGAATTAATGAAGACAGTTATATTAATGACTGATGACACTTTAATTGGGACGTCACAAAACAAACAACAGGTGAACATCCGGGTAACTCTGCGTCTGACTTGGCCTCGTTAAACAGTCTCAGTCACATATTCCATATGAAAATTCATATGTAGCAAGTCGTAAATACGATTACCAACCATTGTACCAATGGAAACGGGGTAGTTGAGGCTAGCGGCCCTCTAATTCAATAGTTTATAATTTATGATGGCCTCAAAATGTATGGTGGCCTCAAACATGTGAATACAAGAACATATTTTCCCTCTCAGGCAGCGTGACGTCTGAAAAAGACTGGTTTATCAGATTTTGCGAAATACTGGGGAAAACTGTCATGAGCTTTCAACGTGCTCATTTTATGGACAATGGATGGGCTATGTATCATAACTTTTTTTCGTACACATTATGCTTGCACTGAAATTTTATTTACCAAAAACCTTCTTACGTAAATCAAATTTACTGAACAAGTCAGAAATATTGACCAGCCGGTTTTGCGTTTCCTGATCATGCAGATTTGTTTAAATTACTATTGAAATGTCTTTTAATTTTCCATTTTTATTTATTTCATATTTCCAACATTATACAAATCAATACACTATAATAATTGGAAAATTGCAATACAATTAATTTCAGGTAGTACACATTATTATTGTCAAAATATTTATTAGGTTGTGAGAGTGAAAGAAAACTGAAGGATTTAAATTTTGTGAAAAGGGAAAGACCCCCTAAAAGCCATGGAACGAACGAAACACAAAACTTTTTACTTACTCATGTATTTTTTGCAGCGCTGAACAAAGTAAACGATTGCCTAAATCTAATTGGTAGTATGCCAATATAATTGTTCAAACTATAGCTTGATGGCTCATTTTCAGCTTCCAGAAACCCTTAGAAGACCCCTATTAAAACAATCAAGACGAAAGTAGCAGAATCCATAATCTACAAACGATTAACGAGGGTAATTAAGCACCTGAATATTACCCCAGTCTGCCCCGCGGTCTTATAATTTTTGGCGGTAATTGTAAAGAACCATCAACGTTTCATCGAGGGGAAGTGGGCACACATGTTCGATGCCATCAAGATATTGTCACGACGTTACGTAACCAATCGGAAATATTCGTCTCGGAATGGTAAATTGGGTGACAATTGAAGCAAGGGCTCGTATACATACAGAGAGGGGTGGATGATTATTTGGGATTTTGTTGATGATATCGCAAAACTTATATTGCAATTAAAATGTGACGTCAAACAGTTTTAAAGGTATAGATTAGGTCACGATGCAGAAATTGATGTAAAATAGGCTGATTTATTCACAAATTTCTATACATGGATACCACGTATTCTGGCTCATGCTATATAATTAAAAATTTCAATCAACCGTTATTCCTAGGGAGTGATAAATGAATGGACCACCAGCGAACACGGACGGGGGGGGGGGGGGGGGGGGGGGGGGGGGGAATCAATTGGGAGCAATTGCATGTATCGTCGATCTGATCCTTTCTTTATGAACATTTATAGAAATACTGAATGTCCTGAAAAATATCCTTCCGATTGGTATAGAGATGAATTTTGTTTTCTGTCATACAAATCCCCTCCCCCGTAGAGCATTTCTTTTTAAAGTCAATTTGTTTTGATATTGAGTTTGACTGTAGCGTATTTTTTTTTTTCAATTCTTTTTGAGTCAAAATAACATTTACTTCTGCCAAATGATTAAATGTACAAATTCAGCGTACAGTATTTACGAATTTATAAAATGCAAAGATAATCACAAAGGAACTACATACAAATTAAAAAAAAATAACTAGGCCTTTCAATCAGAATGTCAGAATTGTTTATTCTATTCAAACTCAATCATTGTTAGTGAATCTTGTATAAGAGGTAACTCAGCGGTCAAAACTGAAATACCCCTGTATCACTATAGCCATTAACTGTCTTAAAGCATATCATCGTCGCAGTAAAACAATCTGATTAATTGGCCGTAATTGGATTAAGTCATTATGATATAATACCCGCTACGCACTAATCGGCAATGACCAGACGATATTTGTCATCAAGTCAATTCAGAAAGGCGGGAAACGGTGAAGTGTCCAAAATCCGTTTTGTGGTCATACCAGTCAGAAAGAATGTTGCTAGAAAAATAGACAAGTACCAGGGGTGACTTTATTTGTTATTATAATGATTGTATTTTGATCTTGGGCTTGATATGTTCGAGATGATATATATTTTTGTATGATGCAATTTAGTGGGATTTCCTTATTACGCACTTAGAAAAAAAGGTGCATAAAGTGTCCAAAAGGTGCAAACTGCGTCAAAACTAGAAAGAGTGTAATATTGCACCCTTTTTATGTACACACGCAACAAAAATAGGTACATAGCGGATGCAAAATACCGAAGAAAGTGTATTATTGTACCTTTTGACAGCCCCCAACGGACACTGTGTTGTGTTATGAAGTCATTGTTTGATATTTTATAAGTTGTGATTGTGATTTTCACGCATTCCACAATCACGATATTGGATAGTCTATAGACTGTTCCCGCCAGACTCTCAAACCGCATCAAAAAATTGTAATTTTTACTGCCCTTTTCCGTTTGAATATTGTTTTTCTCAATGTCATTTGTACAAAGTCACTGATCAAATGAAATATAAGTCACAGTTCGAAATTAGATAATTCAGCTTTACAGCATGACTATTGAATTGTGATACAGTCAATCTTAAAAAAAAATTGAAGCAAAAAATAAACGAGCAAAGGTGACAACTTTCAAACTACAAACTATTATTAACAATGGAGGCGGTTTTTAGCTGTGTCGAATCATAAATTTTCGTATTCATTTGTATTTTATCCAGAAAGTACACAGACCTCTGTATTACATGTGCAATATTCTACGGCATGAAATAACTGTAAGAGTCAACAGTACAAGAGTGATATCTCATTGATAGCACGGTCTTCAGGCTTTCTCATCCCGATGACAGGGGGAATTATCCCCGTCTCTTGCCATTGTATACTGGTATACCCCACCAAACATCATCATCTTACGGCAAGCCATGCATTTATACAAAAATTGATGCCCTCAATCGACCGACCCTCTGAAAAGTGTCACATCCGCACTTTTTCTTTTATTTATTCATTGTTATTGTTATTATTATTTTTCACTATTCTTTTTTTTTTAAACTTTCCACTCAAATTGAAAAATCACATTAACATTATGAATAAACGTGACTTTTGTAGAATACAAGTAGAAGAATCATTTTTAGATGATCAATGGCTTTTAACTCCCTTTTAAGTCTTTTTCTTCAATAAATTGTGTGAATTGTGTTTAAAAAAATAGTAATTAAAAAAACATATATATGTTTCCTGACCGACCAATGCTATTTTCAAAAATAAAATGTTAGGTCAACTAAAGAATATTGAACCTTATTCACTGCAATGTCTAAGATTTGCAGGTCTATTGAACACAATTTGTGTTCTTTTATTTATTTCTTTTTAATTGGCAATATGTTATAATTATTTTGGATTTTTTTTCTTCTCAAATATGGATTTCGGGGGGGGGGGGCGAGCATGAAATATGCTTTCGAAAACATTTAAAGAGATGGGAGATACTTAACTCTAAAATGTTACATGAATCATTCCTCTCAGCTCACTCGAGGCGGAAACACATTTAACATGTTTCACGATGAGTAAAAACGAAACGCGGTGTTTCGTGCTTGTCAGCAGCATTTAGCCCTCGGGCTAAGGAACCCCGAGGTCATAACCTGCCTCGGGCCTGCCCCGGGAGCTTCGGCAGCCGGGCAGGGATGGTGCCCGATGACATACCGATTGCGCCAATTCATTATTATGCGAACATTTCGACAATAGCGATTCTTTTTATGAGTCACACGTTGTTTTTCATGTTTTGGGGTTTTCTCAGAAGACAATTGCAATTGCGGAGTAGTCTGAAGAGCTGATCTGAAATCAGAGGGGCAAAGAATTGCTCATGAGCAATGATTAAACAAACGAATCAAATTTTTGTAGCCCCCCCCCCCAAAAAAAAAAGGGAAAAAAAAAAAAAAAAAAAAAAAAAAACATTGTCATAGAGTAAACATTCCCCCCGCCCCCCCCCCCAAAAAAAAAAAAAAAATAAAAAATTTGTGAAGTCTCGTTTTCGAGCCCGGATGACGTATTTGGGATGTAACTTTGATTGTCTGCCTCATAAGATGTTATATTATTTTTTTTTAAAGTGATAATTTAGGGCATGGAAATGCTAGCAAATATGCGCTTGACTTTTTTTGTTGTTGTTGCTTAGATAGCATTATAACTTTGAGATAATTAGCACTCTGTGTGCTAAAACAGTCAATTTGTATGTGAAAGTGTATAATCCTCTTTGATTCATACGTGTCTGTAAAAGAAATCACCTTCGAATTAAGAACCAAAACTTCTTTCTATTTGACTCCTTCATTTCGCTGGAGAAATACCATTGCACATCGAGAATCGTTGTTATTGATAATATAAGAAATCTAAAACTGTCAAACCAATTTGCATGCATCAATACAACCAAGAGTCGGAGACAGGTTTCTGTTAAACTGGATGGGGAAGGGATCGAACAAATAAACAAACAAGCAAACAAAAACAAACAAACATAATCTTTTTTACTTCAGATGTTGGGGTTGGGAAGGAGATTTTGGGATGCACCCTTTTACAACAATAATTACATGCATCATGTAGCCCCTTCTCTACCCTAACATCTGGTTATGCCTCCTAACCAATCTATTCCTCAAAAAGTATACAATATTACTCCCCCAGATCCAATTCTGTCCGAACCAGTCATCGCAGTTCTCCAAACGCTCCAAATGTCAGCTGATGATGTGAGGTTATATCCAAATTCGACGTTGACAAATTTGTTGTCAACTTTCAGCGCGATGGTGTTTCGCGCGCAAAACAATTCAAGCAGACGACACATCAAACACAACTGATTTTTGCGATATTTTTCCCTTACCATATTACTTTATTTGTTTGTTTGTGTGTGTATTTTCTTTATTTTAATCGACGATATTGTTGTTGAGATAGTTGTTTCGTTTTATACTCTCAGGGATTACTGAATTATGAAAATAAGTTGAAGAATATCTAATTCTAAAGCGATCATCTTGAGATTTTTGTTAAATCATTACAGTATATTATCATTATTATTATTATTATTATTATGCCTCAAAAGTATACAATATTACTCCCCCAGATCCAATTCTGTCTGAACCAGTCATCGCAGTTCTCAAAACGCTCGAAATGTCAGCTGATGATGTGGGGTTATATCCAAATTCGACGTTGACAAATTTGTTGTCAACTTTCAGCGCGATGGTGTTTCGCGCGCAAAACTATTCAAGCAGACGACACAACCAACTCTATCAATTTGTGTGATGATTTCCCGAAATGTGTTTGTTTATTTGTCTGTATGTTCCTTTTTTATATTGTCTATATTGTATATTGTCACGGTTGTTGTTGTTGTTATAGTCCTTTCTGTTTATACTCTCAGGGATAAAATAATTTGAAGAATATTTTATTCTTATGAGATCGGCTTGAGAATTTTGATTTTGTTTGAAACTTGAATCTCGCATAAAATGTTTACAGAACGAAATGGGCATGATCTTTAGTTGTATAACTTTTATTAATGCTATTATTCTTACTATAATTATCATCATCATAATCATCATTGCTTTTATTATTATCATTATTGTTTGCCTTTAGTTTGTTTGTTCTCCATTCATTGATTATAGGTTCTTTTTGTACTTACAGGAATTACTGAATTATGAAAAAAAATGTTGTTAGTTTGTTTCAAACTTGCTGCTCAAGTAATATTTGCCGGACGTCATGGGCATCATCTTTAATTTTTTTATCGTTATGAAAATTGTTATTGTTGTTATTATCATTATTATCGTCTCCTCCGGGGGAGAAATTGTGTTTCTTATACATGTAATAATGATAATAATCATTATTATTATCATAAACACGATATAAACTATTTTCGAAAAATTAAGTCAGACGCAAATTCAATGGTCCTTTGTAATGCTATTCAAATCGAAACCGGCTTGCGATTGTTGTGTCCGCACAGTTGAATACACGGCGTACGGTTCTATTGTCTGTGGCCCATTTAACTTTTCGGAAATAATTTATATCGTGTTCATAATAGGTCTACATGTACGATCTTTTAAAGGACTTGGACCCAATAATTTTATGTACACGAACCTTGATCATGTTGATGGGCAAACTGAATGTGAGCAATCTACCGTATTTTTAAATTGTAAATGATTTTAATACGGAAATAAATTCAATTCAATCCACTTCAACATCGTAGCTACCGGAGAATAGGGGCGATCTGATGAACGAGACATTCGGGCCTAAGCTCGCGACTCAAACATACAAACAAACACATAATTATTACATCTGAAACAAATCTTTTATTTAATGTGTCGGACTGTCATTCACAAATAACGTAGCTATACAAAGTTCAACTCTAGTGATATAACTTTTCCTTATGACACTTGATTTAAAGTTGCTGAGATGAAAGATTCAAGCTTATGGCGTAAACATCATGTTAATGGGTTTGGATAGAGCAATATTTTAACCATTGAAGCGACGTGCGACTCAATAACAAACTTGGATAATTTGTTGTGCTTATATTAACAATTGTATCTACCGGTTTGGTAGTATAAGCTTTGCAAAAGAAGGATAAGAAAAGTTTGCTTTGTTACTATGAATCTTCAAATTCTATAAAATGCAAAGAAATTTGTGAAATTATACCATGTCAATTTTAATGAAACATATATACTTACCCGAAATTTGGTATCAAATGCAGAGCACAATTGGTCTAGATATAATTATCTTTTGCGCATTATTACCACGTACTTACCTTAACAGGCAACATGACAAAGTGGCAATTATATTGTACTCCTATTTTGATGTTGAATCTTTACAGCTTACCAGAGAATTGTCACTGAAATAAAAACAAAAATATGAATTTCTTTATTGATCACATTTCGTTACGGGCGTTCATAAACCTCTGTGCTAATGAAAACAATTTGTGTTTTTTCCAAAGTTAGATTTGATAAGTAAATAAGTTGTATTTTTTTTCTATTTTCAGACGGATGTTCCCAACATTTCAAGTAAAGATATCTGGTATGGATCCGATGGCTGAATATATTCTAATGATGGATTTCGTTCCGGTAAGTTCATAGACTGCAATTTAGGGGTGGGGG
>BQKZ01000349.1:89812-103560 GCA_036244855.1 Temnopleurus reevesii
AGATACAATGGTAATTAACTGATGGCTAGCTTGTATGTAAAAATCTGCATGTACGTATTTATTAGAACTTGTGTGTGAACGAACACAGAAAAAATATCATCTTTTAAAAGTTTAAAAGTTCTTTAATGCTATAAACTGAACCATGTTATTATCTTCATCTTATTCCGTTTCCTCCCCTTCATTTTCTTCTTCCTCCTCCTATAATTCCTCCTCCTCTTCTTCATCTTCTTCGTCCTCCCCTCACCCTCTCTTCATCTTCTTCTTCTTCCTCTTCTTCCTACTCAACATCTTCATCCTCCATTTGTCCTCCTTCTCTCCTCTTCCATCTCCTCTCTCTTCTTTATCCACCTTCTCCTCTTCTTCACGATCACCTTCCATAAATCCTACTTCCACTTCTTCCTCATCATCTTCTTCTATCTCCAACTCCTCCTCTTCCTACTGTTCCTCCTCTTACTATTCCTCTTCCTCATCCGTCTTCTCCCCTTCTTTTTAATCTTACTTATCCTCCTCCCCCATATTATTTCACCTTCATCTGCCACACATTCTTCTTCTTCCTTCTCTATTTCATCTTCTTCCATATCTAACTCCTCCTCTTCATCGCGTTCTTCTTCTTCTTCCTCTTCCTCTTCCTTATCCACCTTCTCCTCTTCTCCTCCTCCTCTCCCCCTCAACACCACCACGCCCTTCTCAACAAAATCATCTACCATCCTCATCAACATCCTCCTTTCCCCTCATCCCCATAGGTGGACGACAAGAGATACCGGTATGCTTTCCACAGCTCCAGTTGGCTGGTAGCTGGCAAAGCCGACCCCGAGATGCCGGGCAGGATTCACGTCCACCCGGACTCCCCCGCCCGTGGAGCGATGTGGATGAAACAGATAGTTTCATTCGATAAACTCAAGCTCACCAATAACCTGCTCGATGATAACGGTCATGTAAGTCTTTCTGTTTGTCTGTTCGTATGTTTTTATTATACGATTAAGTGCAAATCCTCTCAAACTCAACCTTAGTATCATAAAGGTATTTACCGTGCTTTTTAGTTCGATTGTTATATTGTCTGAAACAGTGTTTTGATTTTTAGAACATAAAAATTATCATAAAGTCTAAAATATTCTAGTTAAATAGATAGTAATGACGAATTTCGATACTTGCTAATAATTTACCAACAAAGAGAGAACGAAAATTAAAGCAGAGTATCCCTAAAATCAAAATACAAGTATGTTCAAACAGTCAAAAGATATTGAACAGCTTGGTAATTACAATTGTATTTTCCCGATGCAGGATTTTTCTTTTGTTTACTTTTCATGGTATGACCAAAGGATTGAATAATCAAAATCGTAGACCTTTTTTGTTCTTTATTTCGTTGCATCTAAAGCATTAACTCGTTATCAATTTCTGGTTTTCATGTGAGACATAAATATTCTCTCTATTGTTCTCATTTTCGTTGATTTAGATCATCCTGAACTTCATGTATCACTACCAATTTTGTTCAAGCATTTTACACATTAAAAGAGAGATAATTAATTTATCTATTTTGTGTTTCGTTACCAACCTCGTTTCCACATATTACAATATTTTTCACATCTGTTTTTTGTCTCGTTTATTTTGCATGTTCAGCTAATGCTAAACTCAATGCATCGATACCAATCTCGTTTCCACATTGTTCAGAAATAAATCTTTTTTTGTCTCGTTTATTTTGCATTTTTAGATAATACTGAACTCAATGCACCGATACCAACCTCGTTTCCATGTGGTTCATGTAAGCGGGAGGAAAGACTTCGAGAATGCACCAGAGAGGGATTTCAAATGCTTCATCTTTTCAGAAACACAGTTCACCGCCGTCACAGCATATCAGAATCACAGAGTAAGTTATAAAGACTGATCTGGAATTTTTGTTTTACTTCACTTACTTTTTAGCTGTTTCTGTACAAATTTAAAAGCAGATTGGTGTAGTTGTTCTGACTTGCACCTCTCAAGTAGAAGGGTGGTGGTTCGAATCCCACACATGGTATTAATTTCCTTCAGTTTTCTTTTACTTTGTTTTATTTGTCCGAATTTGTCTTTGTTATGCAAACCATTTGAAAAAAATTTGAACAGAATTGTGTATTTTAACTCTTGATCTTCTTTCAGTAAAAAAGATTGCAATGTGAATTTTTCTCAGTCTCGATGCAATCGTGTACGTTATGGTAAAAATCATTTTGATTTAAAACTTATTACGAAGCCTGATAGATTTAAAAAATGCACGTATTTTCTATATAATTCGTATGTTTAGTGGATGTAGGTCCCTTCCTCTAAACTTATGTAAAGTCTGTAGTCATTTTATCCATTTCCTAAATTGTTGATATAGGCACGACCCATTCCAACATATACCACTCTATTTTAGACCGAGTACGACAAATCGTGTCCAACTGCACTCAAAATGAAATGGGGGTGTGCATTTGAACTTGCATCTGCAATTCGGCTTTGACCTTTGACCCAAGAGTGCAAAGGGAATATATTGCCTGGATGGAAAAGCAAATACTGGGATAAGACCAAAACAAGTGAGAGACAGAGAGAGAGAGAGAGAGAGAGAGAGAGAGGGGGGGGGGAGGAGAGGAAGGCCTCAAGCCATTCTAGAACCATATGGAAATCTTATAGTGAAAGGAAAGTCGTGTGTGATATTACGGGACAAATCCTGAAAGAGAATTTTGGGAGACTTGTAAAATATGAGGCTGTAAAGCTTACGTTTCAC
Source organism: Temnopleurus reevesii (assembly GCA_036244855.1). NCBI lineage: Eukaryota > Metazoa > Echinodermata > Echinoidea > Temnopleuroida > Temnopleuridae > Temnopleurus > Temnopleurus reevesii. The sequence continues at coordinate 92,544 of BQKZ01000349.1, forward strand.
CAAAAGTTTGATTACTATATGCTTTTTTTTTTCAACAAGAACAAACATTTTCATGAAGCTTTCGCTAAATTAATACCATGGGTCGGATGCGAACCGCTGAATTAGTGTTGAATTAACACCACATAATCCCCAACCACTGAAAGTCTTCTGTGTAATAAGCACTACATTTGAATAACTTATTGTTTACAGAGATAGTCACTCTAAGTCTAAAATGTAACCTATTTTCTCTTTAAACGCTGACCGGGGCAACCCTTTGTTTCAAGCTAAGTGCCATCAGTCATCACATCCCACCTATTGGTTTAAATATCAGATAATGTTCTGCTCTTTCCCCCTGTGTAAGAGAGAGGAGATAGATATTGTATCCCATTTCGCGCCAAAAATTACACACGGCGCCACAGTGTGCCGATTTAGGGGGGCCGAAGGGGCAGCCCCCATATGTCGCCCGATTAGGGGGGTTGCAGCCCGCCTCTTTTCCCCAATGAAACAAGCGTTTCTGCTAAAATAGGACAACCCCCACCCTGCTGTTGGTATAGCAACCGGCGCCGTAACTATGATATGGATCATTTCGCTTCAAAAATTACACACGGCGCCACAGTGTGCCGAGTCAGGGGGCGGGAGGGGCAGCCCAAATTTGGCGCCCCATTAGAAGGGTTGCAGCCCATTTTTTTTTGGTTTCACTAAAAAAGCATTTCTGCTGGAAAAGGACAAATTCCCCCTCCCCATTCCCCCCCCCATTTTGTTTGGTCTATCAACACATCCTGGATCCGCCCCTTGTGTGTGTGTGTGTGTGTGTGTTTGTGGGTGTGGGTGTTTCCTAAAGAGTCACTGGTTGTTGCCTCAGGCACTGAGCTGATTTTGAGGTACAGGGTTTCAAATTGCTATTCTGAAAGCGACATTGGTGTTTAAAGGGGAATTACACCCATACAATAATGTGTGGTCAGGAAATGAAGAAAAATCAGATGAACAAACTGTGAAAATTTGAGCAAAATCGGATAATCCGTTCAAAAGTTATGAATTTTCAAAGTTATCATTTCCACCTGTGCTGGGCATCCTTGAATTGGCAACGTATAGCCAATTAGCATAATCTGTGATGTCATACATGGAGAACTCCTCATGCACTTTGTATATAAATTTATTGATAATGGACCAACATCATATTTCAAATGATGAATCAGCACCTTTCTTTCTGGCATGCTTGCAGAATTGATGTGGCTATAATATACGTAACTGAAAAAACAAAAGAAATTCTACTTTTCTGGAAAAATAGGAAAATGTGAAATTCTGTGTACAAAGCGAATGGAGAGTTCTCCATGTTGGCAGCCAACTGAGCGCACTCAAATGTCTGGGTATCTCGATGTGAGGTGACGTATTATAACCTGTTTCATTATTTGCAATATTGGTCGTAAGGTTGTACAACTAAACTTGTGTAGTGTGCGATGGCCTTAGGGGATACAAATCACATGTTTTGACCATAGATACCCTTTAAACATGTACTGGTAAAGTTTTGTTGTGTACATCATTTAATGATAGGCAAAAGCGATTTGTCACATGCCAGGCAGACTGCTCGTAACCCATTTACCACAAAAATTCTGCAATTTCCATAGACTTTGTGTAGGGACTATCTGGTTCCCGTAGTCAGTGGGTTAATGGACATTACAGAGTTGTCGAAGGTGTTATACCCATAGCAAAAAATAGATCTCTATTTGGGGTGAATTTAGAAAAAAAAAAGAAATTCTCATCCATAGTAGGGATTAANATCTCCCTCCTTTATTCGAAAATTTTGTTTTTATCAAATCACATTTTAAGAATAATTTTTTCCTACCAATGACCCATTAAATAAGCTTGATGTTGATGATATATATTTCTTGTTTCACAGATAACACAACTGAAGATTGCCAGTAATCCCTTCGCTAAAGGCTTCAGGGAGTGCGACCCCGACGATTGGTGAGTTCTTGGTTCAAATCTCTACACAGAACACAGTCAAATTTAATTTCGGAACTTGAATTCAAACGGACGATCACGTGATATTCATATTCCACACAACACTGGAATTTTCTATTAAAAAAATAGTGATTGCTCAAGTCGTATTCCATAATGTTACTCCATTTGTGATTGTTGTGTGTACAGAAGTTAACATTGTCATGCTATCGTTTTCTTCTGTGCAAATATGATGTGTTTCAGATATAGCTACTCATTGTTATGTTGCGAAGGATATTTTCCATCTAGTTGAAATTCAAATATAATAATTTATCATCTTACACACTTTAGTTCAAATGGATTTTAGGGAAGTGTTTATCTTGTTTTCATTTATTTTAACGTCTCTCAAAACGGATTTATCATCGAACAAACAAGTCGAGAGCAACATTTTATACTCTCCTTAGAAAAAAATATTCTTGAGTCGAATTTCAATTCCCTCCTAAATTATTTCCCCTTCACCAATTATACCACCCAGCTTTTTATGATTTGCTTGTATGTTATAAATATTTTTAGAACCGTTATGATCATATAGCTCCTTGTTTTGATCAAAATGCTGTTCTTTGGTTTTATTATTTTCAGTTATGGCCCGTGTCGAGATCTGGGGGTAGCTACCTCCACCTACAAGAACAGCTGCCCCCGGTAAATAATTATCTTCAACTTTTTAATTTCCTCACCATTATTATTTTACCTTCATTCATATAATTTTGCACTCTTAGAAAGATTGGGCAAAAGTTTGCCTAACACTGGGCAACATGCTATCCGTACAAATATGCATTAAATGTTGACGAATTGAGCGTAATTCCATCACATCTGGACCGAATTTTAATTGAAACAATAGTTATGAGGAAAGCTGTGTCGCACAAGTTTGCACAACATTTCTTAGAGTGCAGACCGCAATCCATTAGAGGAAATTCAGATACTTAAAAAAAGTTTTTTAACCATCCCATACTAGATATACGCTTGTAAAAATTTTAGCATATTATTTCCAATTTCACTTGTATGATTTTTTTATAGGAATATTTTACCTATATACCAGTTTGATACATGTGTTATTATTATGTTTACATAATTATGCCGATCATTTATTTTTAAGGATTATTTCGTCGGAGTTGTGTTAAAGTTATTAACGACAATTAATGATAATAAATAACATTTATATGGCGCTTCATACTGGCGTTTCTAAGCTCCTTGCTATGTAATAGTATTAGTGAACTATATCCTTAACCTCCACGTACAAGAACAGCCTAGCCCCCGGTAAATTATCTTCAAATTTATTCATTTCACCCACTATTATCCCCCCCCCCCCACATTCATATCATTTTCCACTCTTAGAAGGATTGGGCAAAATTTTACCCAACAATGCGTAACATGCTGTCCCCTAACTATTCGTCAAAGTTTGAGCAACTTGAGCGTAATTCCATCATATTTGGACATAATTTAAACAATAGTTATGTGGACATTTAGGGGGGGATTAGAGTTGCCCAATGAGTAAACTTTTGCCCAATACTCTAAGAGTGCAGACCGCAATCCATAAGAAGAAATTCAGATACTAATCCCTATCAAAAGTTTTTAACCATCCCGTACTAGATATATGCTTGGAAAATCTTCAACATATTAATTCTTATTTCACTTATATGATTTTTATTTATATGTTATTAATATGTTTACCTAATTATGCCAATCATTTATTTTGTTATGATTATTTCATCAGAGTTGTGTTTAAGTTAGTCATTTGATGTGCAAATTCTAGAGTATTTGTAACATTTCTTCTCCTATGGTTATATTTCCTTTATTTAGCATTCAGTTTGTTTCCTTAAATGAAATATTTAAAATAAATAAATGACAAAATGTTGTTTATCAAATTTAATTTCATTTCATGTAATTTTAACTTCCATCGATAGCCTAATTATTATCAATTCAATATATTGATCAGTGGTAACACTAAAGGAATATTTAAAGCTTTTTGTAGAATTATGTCACTTAGCAAATCGGAGCTTGTCCATAAATTCACACTCCGTGAAACCATTTTCGAGGAAACATGAAACATTATGAGACTACCGCTGAATGATTTTGAATTTGTCCCCCAAGCCACCATAGCGGGAGACTGGTGAAATATCATATTTCACATATTACACCCACGGGATGGCACTGTGGTGTTGGTAGAAGTAATTACCATGTCTCTGTTGCACCATTCAGCGCTGGCACGTTATCCGTCATAGCTGCCATTCCAAATGTGGAAATCATACATCAACTCTCAAAACACTGTGAAAAGCTATTTTATCTTTTCAAGAAACATATCTTTTGTGTTCAAGATCTCAAAAAACAATCACACTACATAAGTTATGTTTTCTTTGCCTTTTCTGTTGTGTCTTTTGTGTTATTGTGTTTTGTTTGTTTTGTAATACACCTTATAAGTTGCCAATCGACGCCCGCACATTGTCATTTTTTCATTTTTGTTGTCCCTGGATCACTCTCTAAATGCCTATCGTTAAACAAATATTCGAGGATGAAATATTTTGACATATTAATGGAACATGCCTGATGAAAATATTGTTAATCATATATAATTATTTGTCAAAATACATGTATGTTTTATTTTTATTACAAAGTAATGTCGACATCAGCTTGTCTACATCATAGGTTTTCGTCATAGGACAATAAAGTCGACAATAGAGCCATACGCCTTGTATGTTACACAACAATGACAAGTAGGTTCCGGTATTAATAGCATTACGAAGGAAATTGGCGTTCGACTTAATTTTACGGAAATAGTTTATATTGTGTTAGTTGTAAATGCAGTGTTGAACTTATGCTTTTATGCTGATGTAGTCGTAAAATGCATTACTGATTTTAACATTCCCCCAATACCAATGAGACATGAATAATGAACTTCATACATATTGAAATATCTATCAATCAATCAATCAATCAATCAATCAATCAAATCATTTTATTTTCAGTTCTTTTGAGAATGACGATATGACAAAAGAAATGAAAAAAATAAAGGCCAGCAAAGAAACGAGCCTTGTTTAGAAGGCTGGCCCCTAATAAAAAAAAATCAAATCCAAAGCATATTAAAACTTAGCGTTTTATTTACGTGACATTTATTTTTTTCTCGGCAGCATCATCGAGATCCTGCCTCACGGCAACGGGCCACGAGCCCGCAACCACCACCGTCCCAGCTCGCTACAGATCGTGGGCATCACACGAAGTCGTCCAGTACAAAGATCGCAACATCAAAACGACATCAGTAAGTTTTCTAGTCCTGGGAGCTGTAACATAAAACAAGTTTGCGATCAATCGCAACACATTAAGACATGATTTCCCAGAGACTTGCGATTGAATTTGAATGTACGATCGATCTGAAAGCTTTATGTACACGGGGACCCTGATGTACTCTTGAAGAAAAAGGTCTTTAAACTGCTTATAGAGCTCAAGAGCCTTAAATTGTTACAAATAAAACAGGAAAATAAATCCGAAATTGACTGGTCGGGATAATTCGGATCAATATACAAAAATAATCGGAGAATTTTATTCTGCATGTGTTTATAATCATTATTATATGGAACATAGTGCATGTTCGTTCTACAATTGTATTTACGTTGTGATCAGAAATACTTTCGTCAGTCAATGTTTAATGATTGTATGATGTAAGTCACAATATGTTTCAATAGCCTTTTGTCATGTATTAAAAAGCGAACATTACATCACATGATATGTGATCCGATTTCATTCAAAAGTAAAGCTCACAACATTAATAACGGATTTAATATTACTGCAATGGACGCCTATTTGAATTGTTAGCCTCAAGTAAGAATGAGAGCTTTCTCCTATACACCAAGGGGAATATGTTTTTCTCTCCTAAAACAGGAATATATAATCATGTATATCTCCCTGGTTGTAGAATACAAAACATACAGCGATATCTTGATATGTCTGCGGAACATGAACCTCGAAACATATCGCCAGGACAGTGCCATAATATTGTATACCGCCCTCTTAACTCTTGAACACGAGAAGGAGCGGTCTAGAGATAGTTCAATTCAATTCAATATCATTTATTTCACATTTGAAAAAAAAAAAACATAATAAGACTGTCTAACCGTTTCATTTATGTGACATGTATGTTTGCCCCGTCGTACATACAATTTATTCTGTTCAGTTATTATCTGTATTTTACATTTATTGGCAATGCATTCTACTCCCTTTCATTAAAATGTCAACTTTCCTCTCAAAATCTCAAATATTTGTAATTTTAACAAAAACAGAACTACCCAGCATATTTTACTCTTTATTCGAAAAAGATTGGAAGAATTGCTATGGAAATTGTATAATTTGCTAGCCCATTATTTCCCTTGCTATCCGGACTATCATTAATATCATAATTCTCTTGAACTGTCCAGCAGATTCTGAGAAGCAGCAACAGCAAGTAACTCCGTCCATCAACAACGCCAACACGCCGCCCATCGCCACCACCGACAACGGCACACCGGCCCTCGCCAACACGGGCGCCCTGATCAACCCGAACGGCACCGCAGGCTTCCCGGACCTTACCGCACCGCCGCCGTGCACGATGACGAACGGCACGATTGCGGGCGATTCGACCTACTCCAGCTACCCGGGCACGGACAGTCAGTACAACTACGGTAGCTGTTATTTCCGCCCGAACACGAGACCGACGCCGTATACGCGCGATATGACGTCGTACATGCGGGACTCGCGGTACTGTGCGAACGGACTGTCGTCGTACATGGGTCGGACGAACGGACAGTTCCCGTACGATCCGTCCGCGATGAGCATGATGGCGGCCGGCGGCATAGATCCGAGGAGAAATTACACACAACCTATGATGTAGCACGGCCGCCATCTTGCCAGAAAATCAAACATTTTTTTTCGTTTAACGTGAACCACTTTCACCGGCATTTTATTTCCACGCGATAACATCAGAGGATTTCACAAAACTGGCTAACAGAAAGTGTTTTTGTGACGCAGCTACGAAGTAGTAAAGACGCAACAACGCCGGATTAAAGACGCACCACGATGGACGCCATTTTGAAAATGCGATGTCTCTTAGTGTTTGACAAAGAGGAGAAGATATACTGGCGTTGAGGGTTTAGAAATTGTGAAAGGAAATGGGGAAAATGTTATCAAGTTTTCATGTATATATTGCTTGCAGAAGGAATTATAGCGCTTTCATGGTGTACAGTTCCAGTCAGAGCGGGCCATATTACTTTTTATTTTGACAAGATGACGTAACAATGTACAAAAGATGACGTCATATCGGAAATGTTAGTACTGATCACGTGATGATGGGCATTACATCCAGAGTTCAAGTTCCCCCTCCAATGGAAAGAGGCATGAAATGTCATCGCAAGAAAAATAAGAGATTATGATTGGACGCAGTGGATGACGTCATTATAAATTATGTTCTATTGAAACTGCCGAAATTAAAATCGGACGAAATCTAAGATGTAAAGAATCAAACAAGAATGATTAATTTCCAGTATTGTGATGTACTGCGTGTCTGTGAGAGATGAATTCTGTAAATATAGAGTTTAATAATACTGATGATGAATTAAAACGGATCAACGGACCATAGAGCGGAGAAGGAGAACAATGATGAAACGATGATGACAGATATTAGTGCATGGATTGTTGGAAACGATGGGCGATATTAACGACTTATGGCCGGGAGTTTGGGAGAGGTGCAAAATATACGGAATGAATCAATGCTCATGAGCGGTTCCATCTGGAAACAGTTCCGGGAGAAATGAGGTCAAGGACAATTATTCTATGTAATTCTCAATTTAAAATGAGATTAAAAAAAATGATTTATCTAAGCTTGTAATTGATGGTTCAACTTTATGGAATACTTTTTGCTAATCTGTCAGGTTTATTACTCGAGGTTCCCACAGTGTGCTATTCATAAATATTGACTCAAAACTATGTGTATTGAGCCTGCTTCGGCCCAGTGTTTTTGATAATTAAAAACGCTCACTGGATGCACAAAATACGCGGGTCATACGGTGGACTGACGATCGGCGTAAGCTCTTGGAACCCTAGTCCACCGTATGATCTACGTAATGTGTACTCAAGGAACGTTGTTATTAAAAAAAAAACACTGGCCGACGCAGACTAAATACGCAAAGGTTTAAGTCGACTTTAAGGTTCGCTGTTTGCAAAACAAATCTCTCGCTAAACGTCTCATTTAATATTTACAAAATTACATTAAACAAGGTCATGCGCACTTTAAAGGGTTAGGCAAAGGCAAAAAAATTACCCAACACTGGGAAACACCCTGTCCACACAATCATTGCTTTACTATGCCGAACTTGAGATTAAAATGCAGAATTCGAACATAGATTATTTTAAAGCAATAGATGTGTGGGGAGTTTATTGCCTAGCTATTGGTAAACTATTTTGCCCTAGTTCTTACCGATGAATCATGTAGATTGATAAACATTATTTAAAGCATAGGAACTTCGTCGATGTATAATCGTTCCACCCAAAGTAATTTCCGTATTTTTGTGAAAATGATTAACTTTGTAATTTATTTCTAGTACTTAGGAGACTCACTTCACTCTTGCCATTTAATTCGAACTTTAGATTTAATGAGATATGATATATATTCCTAATATTATTATATAACATCTACAGAGCGCGACTCTGTTTAATGTCAACAAAAATACAATTCACCACACAAAAATGAAAGGTCAAACCTCTAGCAAATATTTTTTGCCCAAAATTGTCCTTTATTTACAGGTCAATATACATTTATCACAATGCTTCAAATCAATAATTGACGTTAAGCTGGTGAAATATATATCAATCCAAGTATTACAAAAGAGGGGTAATGTTTGTGTGTATGTGTGTGTGTGTGTGTGTGTGTGTGTGAGAGAGAAAGAGAGAGAGAGAGAGAGAGAGAGAGAGCTCGGTGATATGACAGGGGTGGTTTGGTCAAAGGGAATACTATTATATAAAGATAAAGAAATATATTTAAAAAGTTTGGCATAAGTTTACCCAGCACTGGGCAACATGCTGTCAACAGAACTCACATTTATTTAGATATGTCCAAATTGTGGTGGAAATGAAAAATTAAACCATAAATTGGACATATATTTGTACACATATTGGTTAGAATATGTCTGATTTACGATAGAAATGCAAAAAAAAAATTTTTGGACATTATTTTAACCAATACTTGACATCCGATGTGTGGACAATTGGGTGACTTCAAGTATGGTGTTCGGTGTTGGTGTTGGTGTTGAGAGAGCAAAACGGTCCGTAAACCGAGCTCCATCACCGTTGGTCAGTTTACAGAAGTGATACAGAAACGACCGGAAATACGTCAGAATCTTGCGAGGTCTACCCCAAACACAGACAGACTTCAAGTTTGGTGTTGAGGCTGGTGTTGGTTTTGCTGCAACACCAACACCAGCGTTCAACACCGTACTTGAAGTCACCCATTATGTTGGCGTGTGCCGCAGGGGTATTCCAAGAAGGGTTGAGCATTGATTGAATGGAATGTAAACTAGTAAGGATACAATCTAATGTTATACCATGACAAATGCGATGGATTGTGGATAAAGATATGAGGAAAGATATGGAATGAAACGAAATGTTTGATACAGTATTGATCTTGAAAAGATCGACTAATAAAAATCCATTTAGAGAAAAATATTGAAGGTGTTTGTGTACTTTTATGTTTGTTTGATTGTATGTTTAGATAATTCATATTATGTTAGTATCTCTACTACTCTCGAGACATTTAAAATTACCACAATCGTCATGAAAATGCAACATAATACAGTGAAACCTCTTTATAACGAGGCCATTGGGATACAGTGGAAACTCAGTACAACAAGGTGCTTGGGACCTAAGAAGCTACAAAGTGATGAGACTAGACTTATTACCTCCTTATATCAGGAATTTTATTATGTCAGGTCTCTTTATACAGAGTTTCCCCTGTATCAGGTTTCTCACTATATCAGGGAAGAAAAAAAGAATATAAAGATATGAAGTGCTGGGACCGACAAAGTCATCTTGTTATATTAGAATCTCGTAATATCCGATCTCGTTATAATCAAGTTCCACTGCACAATTCAGCTTATAGAAAGGCACGTTGTTATAATTTAATCTATTCAAACATAACAATTGGGTGGAATAAGGGTTAATTCGGTATTTTTTTATGAAAAGACTCTTAGCCGTTGTACGAGAACGCGATTCTGGGTTTTTTTTTCAATTTTGTACTGATCTGCTCCATAGGAATACTCTAGTCGAATACACACGTAAAACAAATGAATAGTCAATTCGTATTTATTCCATTTAAAAGCCAAATGCACGTACAAAGTAAAATATACAAAAAAAATCAATGAGGAGACAACTCAGAAAGAACAAAGTCTTATGTGATGCTGATACCAAATACAAGTATACAATAAACCAATACAACATATACATGATATAGCCTAGAGTTACATTAGAAATGAGAGATGATATAGCATGTATGTTAATAATTATGACGAATGATGTGGCAATGATTGACTATGTCACGGTATATAAGTTGATGGAATGGGAGCGATGATAGGTTTTAGATTGAGCAATGATTATGATTAAGACTCTGGGTAATAGTACATTGATATGATACATGACGAAGTGAGATCATACATAGTGCCGAGTCTAATTGTATCATATTAGACTCAATATTATTTGATAATGTTTGGGCGATAACACGTACAGTAGTATGTATGTATGATGATGATAGAGGATGATGATGACGATGATGATAATGATGATGATGATGATGATGACGGTACTGATGATAATAATGATGATAGACAATGATAATGAGGAGGATGATGATGATGATGATAGATGATGAAAATGATGACGATGATGATGATGATGATGATGATGATGATGATGACGATGATGGTGATGATGATGAGGAGAATGAGGAGGAGGAGGATGACGATGACGAAGACAGTGATGATGATGATGATGATGATGATGATGATGATGATGATGATGATGATGATGATGA
>BQKZ01000349.1:155959-165959 GCA_036244855.1 Temnopleurus reevesii
GCATATGAGAGGTAATACTGTGAATGTCTGAATGAAAGGTGTTGAATTTGTCAGATTCATTTGTCCCTCTGTTGACAGTGTTAGCCTGACTCGTGTAGGTGCATTAATTATCGCGGTCATCAGAACTTCCAACGAAGAAAGTGTTCAACGCCATTGAAGACCTTTTCATTTATCAATCTGTTTAATTCTTTAATCGATTAACTTATTTATTTAGATGTTCATTTATATACACTTCTTTATCTATTTCTATAGCTATTTTTAAAGTTAATATATTTACACATTTATGAGATTCATAACCATTAAATGATCAAATATATTAGTATAATACATAATCACTAAATGATTTATTGAATTTCATATATTCATATATTCTTGTATCTTTATGAATAATTGATTCATTAATTTAATTATTTGTCAATTTTTCATGAATTCGCTTTCTTTCTCCATATTTATATTAATCTAGCTCTACATGTATCTATCAACCTATCCATCCATCTATCTATCTATCTATATATCTATTAATTTTTGCTTGTCAAGTCATTGACGATTTGCCCATTAATCCATCCTGTATTCATTAAAATGATTTGATTCATCATATACACTTAACCGAATAATGTTTAAGTGTGTGCGTCACGGCTTCAACCTCCGAAATGCGAGCACCAACTGACGGCGGACGTGCAAATTGTCAACAGTGTCATACGAGAATTTCCTCCTTTACGCACCTAGCTTGGCGAGCTGCCAATTTGTCAAAAGATTGTATTGTTTACAGAAACTTTTTCTTTGAAACTTTATTAATTTCCCGGATTTTCTTCAAACTTTTTTGTTTGGTTTGCTTAATAATTTTTGCACTTGGAGAATATTTCCAATCAATCTTTAGTACACATATTGCCATAGACTTACGACAAATATTTATCTTAAGTTTAATTGGATCATTTATATAACATGACCCTAATGACACACAATGGCCAATTAAACGTATCGTCTGACTCACTTAACTTCATATGAGTCTTTTGACTCCCATTTATCGTTAAGGGGGATGCCTGGGGAATAATTCATGTAAGGAAAAGATTTGTGTGTACACATCTTATTCAAAATTTCTTAGTACTTGATATAATGTTTTCTAAATTCATATCAGGTAATGTATTGCGATTGGAGTATAGTACCGGTCAACAGCTTTTCGATATCAGTACTTTTTATCATGCAGGACCCCTCGTGATACCAACATCTCGTTGAGAGGGCATCCTGCTAAAATATTGATCAATAAATAAATAAATAAATAAATCATCATTAAGATTTTACATAAGCTATATTCCTGCTAATCTTTGTTGCGCGTCGATTCGTTCCTGAGGGACCTGATTCACTCTTAAAAAATGGGCTACATGTTGCCCCCCCCCCCCAAAAATAATGTTTGTTTTTTCCCCAACCAGAATCAACTATAATATAGAAATATACAATGACTCTCGAGGTCTGAATCAAGTCATTGTATATTACTTTTATATCCCTTCTTACAACAACAACATTAACAATAAAGTAGTCTATTGCAGCAGATTAAATAATCTTACCTGTCTTAACGATAATTTGATAATCTGATAAATTGTTTTTCTAGTCTCTAACTCGTCTTCTCGTTGAGCACATCATGCGAACGAAGCCCGCCAGAAGTGTCCCGTGCCGTGTAGCTGGGATCAGTGTCTCTCTCGCGCACGGGCACGTCTGTTTTAGCCGACTACGCATGCGCACAAAAAATAGTAACTTTTTCCCTAGGGAAAAAAATTACTATTCGTCTGTTTTAGCCGACTACGCATGCGCGCAAAAATGGTAACTTTTTTCCCTAGGGAAAAAATTACTATTCGTACTATTCAATGGCAAACGGCTTTATTAGCAAATCTATTCATTTTTCTTGCCTGTACACTGTCAATGCAACGATCTTAGTGTAAGGGATATGAAACAAAATATCACCACTGGTTTAATACATTTGATCCCAAGAGTAAATAACTTCCCCGTTTATTCACTAAACAGGTGCGAGATCTGTTTCACCTTTCTCCAGAGAATAAGAGAAATTGATCGTGTGTTCATTTAGCAATAACAAATTGTGAATGCTTCAAAGGATCATAAATTGTTGTTGTTTGCGTTGTCCAAAATCATTCGCCCTTCTGCTGACAGTAAAAGAGCGTAGCATGTTGGCTATTGCAATACGCATTTCCTTGAGCACTCTCCTAAGGCATCAGCGATGCAACTTTAAGCATAATCCCACCATCCCCCACTTAACAGTGGCGCCCTTACTATTTTGCCTCTCAATCTTGGAACGCCAGCTTCCGGTATGTATGACGTCACAGCTTTCCGTGACTGAATTAATTCATTTATTCTATATGGGCGTGAGTATCAAAGACCAATTTTTTTATTTATTTATTTATTATTTTATTTTATTTATTTATTTATTTATTTATTTATTTATTTTTTTTATTTTTTTTTTTTTATTTATTTATTTTTTTTTTGGGGGGGGGGGGGGCCTTATATTTCCTTAAATTGATGATCAGGTCGATCCCCCTTTGCTAGCATATGAAGGGGTTAATGATATTGCAATTTTAAAGAGGCTTGTGATGGTGTTTGTGCACGGAAGTGACCGGAAATAAAGTTTCAAAAATACGATTCTTTTGATAACGGCTATACGAATCAGTGGTTGGAGGCATTGTTGGCCATGTAGATTTGTACTCCGTTCATACAAAAACATTGGTAGTTCTAAAAGTATCTACCCCATATTTTCTTGGAGTATCGACGATTAATTTGATTTATCTTAGTATGTTTTTCTGCCATTACACGTACATGTGCTTGTACACGAATGAATTAACGACGATAGACTCACGTTTTAAATCATGCTCAATCATTTTTTTGTTGTTGAAATACAATACCTCATCAATGTTCTTCGATCTGTACGCGAGTTGCGTGAGCTCTAACACTGTAACTCGGCTGAACTCGGTTAAACTGTAATTTTTACACAGTATCCAGAAGTGTGAAATCGTGCGAGTTCAACGCAGTGTTTTTTCGTCAGTGTTCGTGTTAAATGATATACTCTTTCGGCTTAAGCCCCGGTCACATAGGACCCCGGAAGCAACACGATTCACCCCGACTCGTTGTTCTGATGCAGTTAACTGTGAATTAACAAAGAGTCGGGTTAAATCGTGTTGCTTCCGGGGTCCTATGTGACCGGGGTATTAGCCACAATCGATTTGATTTGATTTGATTTATTCATTTCCATTCCGATAATGAAAAAAATATTATTTTTGAGATATACTCGTCTTTTAAGAAAGTTTACTCAACATGCTTGTTTGCTTTGTAAGAATGTGCGTGACATTGAACAAAGTCTGGCAAGTTTTTTTTACCAAGTATTATGCACATTTTTACCACCAAACGATATGTATACTACATTTCTTTGCCCATATTATAATGGGTAAATTTTTAACCATTAAAATGAAGTAATTTACCACCTTTTGCTTGCATATTTCAAAATAAAAGACGAAAGTAATTGACTAAAGGAATAAATAAACTAATCATTATATAAATAAATACATGAACATATGAATACATTACAACATTAAGTAGATGAATAAATAAATAGATAAAAAAATGAACAAAAAATTGAATAGATAAAAAATAACTAGATAAATAAATGATTATTATTTCCACACCTATCGTCTCCTTCGCATCTTAAAACACAATGTTATCTAATTCAGTAATATCAAGTCAAATGCCAAGTCAATGATACATTATAATGCTAAATAAATCGTAACCGGTTTATGAATACATGGCGTACGGATTTATTGCCCCATGACACACTTAGTTTTACGGAAATAGATTATATCGTGTTTCAATTACCCCACTCCTCCTTTATCTGTTTTTTTTTAAATCTAATAACTAAAGGTAAATTGGACTGCATTTTTTCTATTCCTGAATATAAGTATAAAGAAGCTTTACGCTTTAATCCCCTTGCCCCATTTTTTATCCAAAACCTCTAAGTATATTACAAGAATAATACAGGCCATAAATAAATTCCAAATTTGTATAATTTTGTTGGAGAAAATCCATATGCAGATTATATTGTAGTACACCTATACATTTATCATACTGATTTAGTAGACAAAAGAAAGATTTGGCTTTAGCGTAATCATTGTTAAATCCGTAAATCACACTTGTATTTGTTACAGGTAATCCCTGTTTCTATATTTAAACGAATGCTACGTTTATATCTCTGAAGATTATAGCGTGAACGATTAGGAATCAGCCCCGAGATATATGGCACTTTGGGAAATGATTGAAGGGCGCCCGCTGGCGAAGTGCAAACCTCAGATTCTGACGAGTGATGGCGGTATGCTCATCGAGTATTCTGCGCTAGCCGTCAAGACTGGCTGGGTCTGTCCCATTAAATCAGACGAAGAGACTATGAGTTTGAGGAAAATTAGACAAAAAATGAATAAGTATGAAATGAAGGTAAATTTATAGGAGGTCTCTAAAATTTGTACGTATACTTTTTTTCTTCAATTAATTACCAATAGATGTACAGAATAACATAACAATATCTTTAATAGCGTATATTGTTTGTAAAAACAACACTTTAAAAAAAAATCCCGCAAGGGATCTGCTTTATACTAAAATTACTTGTACAATTGTAACTAATTTATTCACGATTCAAAGGCTAAATAAAAGAATGAAAATACTAAGATATAAAAAAAATATAACTGTTGTTACATTGTGATCGTACGTTGCCAAGTTGCAATAGAAATATCTATTTAAATCTATTGAATGTTATTCAAATAATAATCAATTTCTAATATTCACATAATAGTCAATTTATAAAATCTATTGTCAAATTTACATCAAACTTCTTTTTTATTTGCTTGTTTGATTTTTCCTACTCTTACTTAATTCCTAATTTTCTGGGACTACCTTTTGTCTTTTCCTTTTCTCTACTCTTTAGAATGGTGTTGTCAGGGAGAAAAAAAAATTACTCATTAATTGTTTTTCAACTATTCACCTATAAGATTCATAACTTCGTATAGAAGAGGAGGTGGTTGATTGGTTCAACGATTACCCCTCTCCAGAGGCCAGAAAAATATCAATGAAACTATCGAAAATACTTGGAATCCAATTTACATACACCACTTGTTGCTATGTCGGGCAATCATTGGGGGAGCTTTCGGGTTGCCGCGAACAACATTTGTGTAAAGAGAACGCACAAGATTCACATATCTGACTAAACCATCTTTTTGGGCTTTCATCTGACGTCATTTCTTAGTTGAATTTTAGTGATTAGAAAAAAGCACCCTTTCTGTTTCCGTTAAACCTCCTCGAAAAGGTTTATAGAGTTAATACGTTCCAATAGAGGATATAAAGGGATAGATAGAGAGAGATATAGAGAAAGGGATAGAAAGGGATAGAAAGAGATAGAAAGAGAGAGAGAGATAGAGATATAAAGAGGGATATATGTAGAGAGAGAGAGAGAGAACAAGAAAGAGAGAGAGAGAGAGAGGGAGAGAAAGAGAGAAAGAGATGGATAGATTAAGAGAAGAGAGAGAGAGAGAGAGAGAGAGAGAGAGAAAGAGAGAGAGAGAGAGAGAGAGAGAGAGGAAATATTAGGAAACAGAGATGGATTAGCTTATAATTCCATAAAAAAAACATACACTTGGCCCAATTATTCCCTAAAGAGTTTTAGAATTATGATTCCTATGCTAAATCGAGATGTCACTTTTTCTCGACTTCATTTAGTTGACGGATTGGTTAAAGGGGGATCCGTTCATCTTCTTTAACTCAACAAAATGTTTTGATGTTTGTTTTCTCCCCTTTTCTTTTGTTTTCTCTTTGATCCTTTTTGTATTTTGCAAAGAGACAAGACATAAATTGGTATTGCTATAATGGACCCCCTTTATACTACGGCTCTAAAACACCCTAATGGAAGCCAGTTTAAAATAAACTAGTTTAGCGGTAAGTGTGAACGGTCGGTAGCTTCTTAAAAGCGGTTTTGAATGGTATTTAAAAACATTTTGGAATTTTACCTCACGAGGTGATTTTCAAAAACAATCGGTCATAAATTTCACCCTGAATATATAAAGAATCTCGATGTTTCCGCTGTGCTGTGCTCACAATACGGAACTTAAGCAAGAGGACGAAAGGGCTGATCAGGACGGTATTTCTCAAGCGCGAGAAAATCTAGCTGACCGCTAAGTTTGAGAACGATATTTCAGGACGGTCCTCGCCAGGAATAAAGTTCTCATCAAGACGCTAGTGTGATAACGTACTTTACGTCATCACCCGTGGCCTGGTTAGTTCAGCGTGTGAATTGCAGTTTAAGTTCAACGTTTCACGATGCAATCAGAGGATATTATTGAAATGGTAAGTTATTGCTAGTCTTATATCGATAAAATGCATCATTTGTCTGTGCTGTTTGCGTGATAGAAGGAGAAGATTCATACCATTTATGACTTATAAATACCGATCTATTATTAGTTTGTGTAATCCCAATCATTCGAATTATACCATCCTCTTCTAAAGTTGGCAATGCTTAATGTATTTACCAACGCAACGCTACTTCTAGAACGGACCTTAGAGCTAACGTTCTGATCAGCCCTTCCGTCCTCTTGCTTAAGTTCCGTAGTATGCAGAGACAATGTGAGAGCAGATAAATGAACACAGCAATGTACACATGGGAAACAAGTGAATTCAGCTGTCTATTCATCATCAGAGCAACACATCAACTTTCTGGACTTGGTATTCACTTATCTGAACGTTCACAAACTGTCCGTAGGAATTGATGTGGAAACTAGTTTAGCCAAAGCCACTTTGAACAAGTACATGTGAACGGGTTATGCCTGTAATCTTGAGAAGATATTTGATCCATTTAAAGCCCAAGTATAGTTTTGGTAAAAGCGAATATTTTTATCGCCACATTTTGTCTTCAAATCTACTTAAAAAGAAACATGATATCATGAACATGTTGTACAAAAGATAGTACGAAAAATTAACAAGTTTTGGAAAAGTTATAACCTAAAGTGTGGAAAATATTTTAGCGTCGTAGCCCCCGACGCGAATTCAATATTTTCTTTCTTGATAAAGGACAGCTTCTCATGAACAGAATTGGATAAAAATTTCAGAATTTATTCTTTATGTATTCCTTTTTAGCATGCTTTAATAAAATCTTGGAAATAATTTTCTATATGCCCGATAAGAAGCAAAATATTGTTATAACCAAGAGAGGGCGCTAAATACGATTTAACGGTCAAATTCAAATTTTCAAAAGAATTCGCTCGTAGAAAATATGCTATGATCTTGAAATGTGTATAGAAACTATATGTCATGGTATATATCTCCCAAATTCACATTTCTTTAATCTTTACCAAAACTACACTTTGGGCTTTAACATGTTCTGTTCCGGAACGTATTTCATATCTGAACATGGTGGTTTCTAAAAGAAGCTGTGGCATCTAAATTTAGTAATGCTCGCACCATGGGGGCGGTCCTAGTTTTAGAGGCTCTTTTTTTTCTTCTTTTCTTTCTTTTTTTTTCTTTTTTTTTTTGGCTCGCCAGTTGTTCAGGCAGCGGAAAAGTGCTGATGGAACGCAAATTATAAACTGATGACCATTTATTTCGTTTTGTGTTGTTTTGTTTGGAATGAAATTTGGAATGTATTCATTTGAATGTCATCGACATATTATACAGCCAACATTTTGTTCTGATTACATTTTTTTCAAATACATTGTGTTATGTCAAACAAATTATACAAAAATAAAGAAAATATGAATGATTTGCCCACAATAATGAAACAGTTATATGTTAAATGAAATAAATATTTGACAACAAAATACATAATCATTTACTAAGCAAGGAATCATTATGAACCCATGCATATTCTAAACAAACGCAAAATATTTTATACAATAAATACAATAAGTATGTGTTTGTTTTGCTGGTAATACCTCCTTTTTTTTGCAAAGATGCACACATATATCATTCCATTCTCCTCCTGGAAATCAAAACATGTATACAATATAGCAAAAATAAAACACGAATCCTAATTCATCTACAACGGAAATCCATGGACATCTCGTTTTAGTGCAACTCGACCACCCGATTTTGAGGGCAAGAAGTGTAATCTTGTCTCAAACATCCGATCGGTCGAAAAAGCTTTGTCTTTAAAGGCTGTAAACATCTACAGCTTGACTTCCGTTCGGTCATGCAGTGTCACTCTGCTAAATCCGTACCAATTTAACATCGACTCTTTTTTCCCGGGCAAAAGAGAAAAAATCAACTTATTTCATGTTTGCTAGAATTCCATCAATTCTTCTTCACTGTGATGCCCAGAGGCGTGCGTGCACCGATTTTTTTTCCTTCTCCCTGATCGTTCTTTCTTTTCTTACCGTTTTTTCTCTTCCTTCGATTCATCTAATTTTTGAAATGCATATTTGCTTCTTGCAATGTATATTGTAGTTCTTTTTTGATGTACTAGCAAGACGACAGGGTTTAGACGCTCGGATGTTTGGTAGCTGGAAAGGAGGTTTATAAATGGCTTGCTCGAGTTTTGAATGGCGCACCGGAAGTTTTGTCTTGCCATTTTTATATTAGTTCTAAACTCGATTCCATCAATAAATATTGTCTTTCAATTTCCGCTGTGAGACTATAATAGATTAGCCTTTCTCATAGGAAGTGTGGCTCTTGTTTACATTTTAGTGTACGCATTACACATTGTTCTTGTATTCATGATATTGTATCAACCCGTTGACTACTGAATTCTGCAATTCCCATTAAACTTGTCTCAGTAATCATTGGGTGAATTGTCAGAGGTATTATGTTCCTTTGGTTTTGTTGTTGTAAGTACTAGGCAATTTTGATAATATTTGGATCGAGCTTTAAAATAACTTTATAAATTTCTTATAAAATCTTTTGTATTGTATTTTTGTTTTACCTTTTCCTAGAAATAAACGTAATTAATGATGAATAAACAGATAAATAAAGGACCAACTGAATAATAGATAACAGCCAATTTGAAGTATTTCGCCTATGACAAGCGATAATAACACTTGTATATATATGTTGCATCTTGAATGCATTACTAAACTGCATTTGTTAGGCTAGGGGAGTGTTTTTTATTCTATGCCGGATGTAATTTGTGCATTGGTTTTCAAAGTTCGAACCATTTAAATTGAATTTAAATGAATTTCTTTGTATTACATATCCACGAAAAAAAATCAAATAAAGAGTAATAACCGAAACTGAATATATATTACAATCGAATAGACTCTTAAAACTTAAAACAAACGGAAGCGTACTTTAATGCGGCCATCGTCATCTAATGTAGATATGAATGTATTTTAACCAATTTAAGCTAACTAAAAGTAATTTCTCCGTCAAATAAAGTTTGAGCACTGAAAACAGGCTCGTAGCTAGAATGGCACTTGACCGAGGGGGTGGGGTGGTGGTGGTGGGGGACATCAATTTAAAGGGGAATTACACCCAGACAATAATATATGGTCAGTAAATGAAGAAAAATCAGATGAACAAACTGTAAAAATTTGAGCAAAATCAAATAATACGTTCAAAAGTTATGAATTTTCAAAGTTATCATTTCCACCTGTGCTGGGCATCTTTAAATTGGCATGCGTAAAGCTAATTAGCATAATCTGTGATGTCATACATGGAGAACTCCTCATTCACTTTGTATATAAATTTATTGAAAATGAAGCAATATCATATTTCAAAGGAGGAATCAACGCCGTTCTTTCTGGAATGCTTGCAGAATTGATGTGGTTATAATATATTTAACCGAAGAAACAAATTTTTGTCTACTTTTCTGCAAAAAGAGGAAAATGTGAAATTTTGTGTACAAAGCGAATGGAGAGTTCTCCATGTTGGCAGCCACTTTTTGTATGTACGTTGCCAATCTAAGGAGTCCATGAGGGGTGTAAATCAAAACTTTGAAAATTCATAACTTTTGAATGGATAATCCGATTTTGCTCAA
>BQKZ01000350.1:0-21393 GCA_036244855.1 Temnopleurus reevesii
TGAGACAAGTGTTTGTAGAGCGTGTCAAGGTCAAGGAAGCACAACTCAAGACCATGGAGAAAGAGGTAAGGTCAATGAACTCTTATCAGAGGTCAACCCACTTTTCTTAAAAGTTCAACCAACTTATGAGAGACCAGCTGAGTCTTCCTAAAAATATTCATAATCTATTTGAGCTGGAAATACTGTCTGAATAATGCAAGGTCAATGAAGCACAACTCAAGACCATGGCGAAAGAGGTAAGGTCAATGAACTGTTATGAGGGGTCAACACAGTTGTGTCAAAGTTCAGCACACTTGTATCAAAGTTCAGCACACTTGTATCAAAGTTCAACGCACTTGTACAAGAGTTCAACAAACTCTTATGAGAGGTCAACACACTCGTATCAAAGTTCAACACACTCGTACAAGAGTTCAACAAACTCTAATAAGAGGTCAACACACTTGTACAAGAGTTCAACACACTTTTATAAAAGTTCAACAGTCTTATCAGAGACGAGCTGAGTCTCCCCTAATAATACTCCTAATGATTTTTAGCTAGGAATGATTATGCTACTATCTTAACAATGCAATGCTTTGAAGAGGTATTAGCTTGCTACCCAGAGTTGATTTTTGCAGTCATCTTTTATGGACAGCCTACTGTCATATTGAAATGAAAGTGTCTGAGTCCTGTTTATTTGTTGGGTTTTAAAGTCCTGGCCATGGAATTCCTAACAAGTTGTAATTGATCCTAGTTTGCTTTGCCCCTTTACAAGATTATCTACCCATATAAATTGTTTGTGGCTATGACTTATATGAAGTATTACAAATCTTTTGCCAGTGATACACCAAGACATAACCAAGACATAACATTCAATCTACTCGTGCATGAATTGTTTCATATTTGTCTCAGTTTTCCATAGAAGACAGGCGAATTGCTAGTGGTTTAGGAGTTATGAACAATTACTGACACCATAAAATGTTTTCTAGTGAAGTATAATAATACGGATTTAAGTTCACAAGTATATTGCCACCATTCACATATTGCATCCTTTTTTCTCTCTCCCAGCTCCATGAGCGGTTCGACAAGGTGAAGAAGGAGTATGCCGACGAGAAGAAAAAGCTTGATGAACAGCGTCGTCTTCTGAGCGAAGAAATCAATCTGTTCAATCAGAAGAAACAGCAAGCAGCTGACGACGCCGCTCTTCATGCTCAGACCCTGCCAGCTAAGGGCAAGAAGAAGTGAGCCATTTCATCGGAGGGAGGAGGGCATGGAAGCTGTCATCAGGGTGGGAGGAACGTTACATAGAACAATGGGTCAGGGTAATGCAGATTTGGGCAGTGTTTCACCAAGTTGTGAAAGATATACAGAATGTCTTTACGAACGAGTGGTATTAGTTCTTTTGCTGAATGGACGAGAATCTTATGTGTATTACACTCATTAACATACTCCGGTCGGTCTTAGAATTATGCACAAGTTTAAGAAAGACTGGAGTACGTTAACAAGTATTTAACTTGTAAGATTCACGATCATTCAGCTCAAGAACTGATACCAGTGGTGCCTAAAGTCACTCTTAAAGTCTTTCGTAACTTGGTGAAACACTGTCTCTTGGACACTAACAATTTTTCCTTTTTTCTATATCCCTGTCATGCCAGTAGATACATTCTCTAGTCCAATGCAAAAGCATTGATTAAGTCAATGTATCAGTTAGAGCTTTGAACAGTGCACTTCAATTGAAAAAAAAAATCTCTATCCACTGGTGTGACAAGGTGAATATGACTAAATTTGCAATGGAACAAAACAGCATGTTGAACGATATGATATAATAGAGCAGTGTTAATAGAGGGAACCTTTCCTTGTTTCTGTGCCTTCAATTGGTGCATCTTTGGTAAAGCTCCAGTCACCCCAATCCAACTCTAATCTTAGTCCAGTTGAGTCTTCTGTGTCTGACTAACTGCCCCTGAACATAAAGGGACATATAATTCAGATCACAGAGTACTCAACTTGATTGAGTCTTGTTGGATTGGGTTTATCCAGGTTATATTCTGTGACTTGGGTTTACAACCTGAACTGAAACATCATCAGCATTAAAAGGTGTAGGTATTGTGACCAAATTCACAATTCGAAAAAGAGAAAATCTGGGTCTATATTCTGAAAACTGGGTTTCTTTTCTGTAACTCCAAAACATTTCAGATTGGTTGTGGATGGCTGAACTTCTGGGAGCTGAATTCTTTGAAAGCAAGGGATATGGAAAAGTATGATGTTATGAAGAAGTTGCATGTGTAATGGTTCTTGAGTGGATTTACTTTTATCCACTATGTCCTTGCCATTACTTTTAGCAGGTTTAAATAAGACAAACTTCATGCAATCCATATTTTTTGCTGACATTTACCAGTTTCAGAAGATTCCTCCTAAAGTCGCCACCATCTTGAAATTTATCAGAGAACAATTTCTAGAGTAGTATTCACTACATAAAAATGGACCAAGCATTTGTTCTGAGAGTTCTACAAGTTGTATTTTCATAGATATGTATCATTAGATCCAAGACTGGGTGTTGGTAGATTTTCACAAAGTTTATACAAATGTACATGGTTTTTTATACTGATAACTGTACATATAGTGAGTGTAATATGATAGTTCATCACCATTTATGCAATTTGTTGTACAAGATAGAAAATAGAAAAATAGTTGAGAAAGTGTATTTTCTTGAAATGTTTTGTATTGAAATATTTCGATTGTGAATTTATGCACATGTAAATGGATACATGGGATATTGTAGGATGAAGAAACTTTGAATGAGAAACTACCATTGTGTATTTTTGTAATATACACTTGTATATTAATAATATGATTTTGGAAATCATTCAGTCAACAAGGGTTGATAATGCAAACAGTAAAGAATAATCATCTGGATTTCTCTTTACTTCTGCCATCATTTGAGTTATTTCATTCACTTTAAAGGAGCGACAATTTTTTGACCAATATATCATTTTGGGGAGTAGTAATTGTGTAAAGGTCATTTTAATATTTCTCTTGTAAATTTATTTATCTCCTAATTAATAATGCTTACTAACAATCATATACAATTTAGTGTTCCCCATCCTAAATAATAATGACTAAATTTTCAACAAAAAAATCATTGTGAATGTATATTAATAATTAGGAGAAGATATAGCTCAAAGAATAAGATGAAGAAAAAAATAGATTAGAATTTAGGATTTGCATGTATAAAAATATTTGATTGCAAGTAGGTGAATGCAAGTTCTTCCATTTTCAATGTTTCTAAAAGTGCTGAATGTATGATATTTTATTTGTTTTTATATGTCACTTCTTGAGAGGAAGTTTTGCCTTCTTTTGAGAGGTAGGAAACTGGTTTCAGTTGATAATTTCAATGGTGCTACAAGTTACGCATGACGATTATAGAACTTGAAACCGAAAACACAGCCCAAAGTTTATAACAAAAGTTTTGTGATAGTGTATGTATTAATCAGATCACTAACCAGAACTGTATATATTATGTTGTAGTATTTTTGTTTTAGTTCACTAATTTAATTCATTTATGCTTCTTTTACTTTTTAAAACTCATATTATGCAAGTATTTATTATTTCTGTTCTAAGCTTATCATGTTTATATATTTTCTGTCTAAACCCTACTAAGAAACCATCACAGTTTGAATTGTAATCAGGAAAAAAATAAAGTTTTGTGAATAAATAGAAAATATATAATCATTAGTTTATGAAAGGAAATTGAAGAAAAACCTGAAATACTCAAAGAGGTTGCATGTATGAATTCATTCATGCAAGCCTAGGTATCTATATGAGAAAATGAATAGATATTGAGGAACAATTTGGAATGCAACAATACCACAACGCTCGTCTCCTCATCAGTATTCACTGGTATATGATTTTAATGAGAGTTGTAAAACAGGAAGTGGCCTGTTTTTAAATGCGGGGTCCGTGGTGGATTGGGCCCCTTTATATTACATTCAATTTCTTTTTTCTTAGTAACCTATTGTGTACCTCGGAAACATGTGTAGAATAGGAAATGGTATTACTCTTGGGTTTTTTTTAAAATAACAGAAAAATGTTTGTATGCTGCTCTTGTGAATAGCATCAAGCAAAATATTTATGAATAAAAAAAAAATAATAATGACAAGTGTTGTACCCAATTTGTATCATTTGTCCAGTTGTTACTATGTGGAAGTAATGCTTTGGTCACCAATACCTTCATGAACCCTATGAATTATTATCACACCATTCATTCATGCACAGATGCCATCCGCTCCGGATTATGCACGAGGCGTATTTCCGTATGAATTCAAGGCTATCATCACAAATAAATGGCTGGTTGTTGGGTCATTGTCGTCATGTATGCTCTGACCTTTGTTCAGCTGTTGTGTTATTCAGATTTTGATTTTGACCTGATGCATATTTCGAATGGTTTAAATCTCTGAAAATTATGGAAGCTTAAAAGTGCCACCCAGATATCCAGATAATCATCTAGTCATGTCTACATCCTTTGGAAGAGATGAGCAGATGGCCAGATATTAGATCTAGTATCTTGTCATCTTGTCATTTCTTCCAAATGATGTACACATGACCAGATGTGAGATCTTGTCATTGGGTCATTTATTATAACTTGACGAGATCAAAGATCTTGTCATCTGCTCATCTTTTCCACAATATGTTGACATGACAAATTTATTATCTGGACATGTGGATGGCACTTGAAAGCTTCTATAGCAAATAGTATAAGAAACCTCATCATAATCAACACATAAACCAAAAGGCAAAGACACATGAGAGTATACTTTTCACAAAGTACTGGTTTATTCTACATACAGACATATTCTGTGGATAGAGAGAATTTGTACACTTTGAATAGATCATTTTGTACAAGCATATTTACAAACACACAAAATCAAAGTTCACTCATTCAGAATTTATCATAACCATGGTTTCTTGATCAATTCTCATATTGGGTAAAAGATAGAGAAAAAATGGAATTTAGGAGGTTTTCTTGGCAAAGCAGTCCTCTTCATTGATCTAAAGCCACTTATTACATTGTATTATTTATAAAAAAAAAGGTGACAATGATTATAGATTATAGATTAACATTACACTTCTGTTGACATTGATTGAGCCTCTTTTTAGCTATCAGACGTTTTCTTTAAAAAGGGTGGGTAAAATATACAAAAAACAACAACCCACTTAAGCCATTATGCCAAATCCTCATAGGCTGCACAATGATATCATTTTCTATCACGAAAAATTGCTAAATCAGTGGGTCACACATTTCAAAATCCTAATTTTCAAAATTCAATCCTGATAAACAATATAACCTAGCATGTTAACAGCAACTGGACGGGTTTCTGAGCAAAGTAACATAAAAAAATATCCATCAATTGTCATAACATTCTGCACTATGTAAAAGTAAAATCCGCCAAAATGGAATGAAAATATGCAATAATAATACAAAAAGGGCTTCAAGCACTCTGCAATGTGAAGTGTGTTCAGTAAATTGCATGAATTATTACTATTATTATTTTGCAGAGAAATCAGCTGGAGCTGATACCCGTTTTATAAAGCTGTTTGTAGAGGTACACAGGAACGGTGACCCTTTTTCAGAAGCCAACTAAGCCTTTCAGGATTGTTTTTCATGAAGCTGAGAGTAGATCTACCCACACCTGTATGATAGACTGATGATCCCATCTCGCACCCAGTGATAACTCCTGGTGCTGAATCGCACCGAAAAAAAAAAGGATCATCACTTGTTTGTACAGTCATGTATAAATCTATGCACAGCATCATGAAACACAATCCTGCAAATCATCAAACTGTTTACTTGCTAAGACGCCTGTAATATAAAAGATCCAATTAAACTAACGATAAATATTAATTGTATGTCTATGGCAAAACATATATCATAGAGATACAATTGATTTTTTAATGAATTGTATCTCTTTTATGTTACAGGCCCTTGATCACTCATATCAGTGACTAGTAAGATTAATAGGATGGCTTGATTGACAACATTAATGCTATGAATGCACTTACATTTAAAGAATAAGTGCCTATAGTTTATACCAACTTGTACCTAAAAATTTACCTTTGAAAAAAATTGACTTCACAAAGTATTCACGCCATGATCAGTTGAGAACATTCCACGTATTCATATGAACTAGAAATTAGGCGTCAACAATGACAATTTATTTTAGAGAGGCCTGTATAAATATGTTTGGGTGACTACCATGTGTGAACACATGCCAGCTAATTAGCATTTCAAAGAATCTTCAAAAGTTACCACTGATGGAAATGCTGTTCTAGATTAGGTAGTCTGGTATATAAGCTTATTTTAAACAAAATGCAGATGTGGATGTTTGTTGGTAGTTGATGAAATTACTCTACCACTTTAAACATGATATTCTTTAGAGGTATGCATGACTATGATCAGCTTAATGAAAGAAAAACTGGTATCAGTTATTATGCTGAATGATTGAGAATCTCACTAGTCCAGCACTCAATAACCTAGTCCAGTCTTTCTTAGAGCTTTTCATAACTTGGTGAAACACCACCCTGGGTTGTCTTTCATGTACATGATCGTAATCATCCGTACCTCTACAAACCCGGGCGGTGTTTCACCAAGTTACAAAGGACTTTAAGAACAACTTATGCATGACTGGTATCAGACCTTGTGCTGAATGACAGAGAATCTTATGTGTGTAAGGAGGTGTTGTTCAAAATCAATTGCAAATCAACTGCAACTTTGTAAATTGTAACGCGCATTTTCATTCGCGCATGGTATGCGCATTTAACAAGACGCGTATGAAACAATGATTTTGATTGGCATGTTCCAATCAACTGCAACTTGCGATCAACTTTTGAACAACACCCTCTATGTGCTGAATGACTGAGAATCTTATGTGTGTTACACTCTTTAAAATATTCCAGTGTTTCTTTCATTCCTAACTTTTTTTGTGAAACACTGCCCAGAATTGATATGACATCACACTTCACTACTCTCCTGATTGAGACAGACTTCAGACTCCTCCTGCATCAAAGAAAGCAACAAGGTTCTCCAGCTCATAGTTATCCAACACTTCTAGAAGTTGAGGCACTTTGGTCTTCACATTCGATCCTTTGAACTTGAACTTGTCAATGAAGAGATCCGTGATCATACCTGTAATAAAGACGACATAAAAATATCATAATATGAGTCTTGCTAAGTGAGTGTTTACTTTCTTTATACATCTTTTACAATTTATGATAAAATTGTCAAAGAACAGACTAAACAAAAATTGTTTGACACATCTAAAGTGAATTTGATTAGAAACAATTATGGCCGCTATATGTATATAATGAATATGACGGGATAGGGCAACAGAAGAAACACTTGCGTCAAGGAATTCTTTGAGCGAATGTATGGTGTCTGATCACAATTTCAGCCACTTTCTCTTTTTATCTCTTTTGATGTTGGTTGTTGGTGGTTGGCTCATAGGATTCAATAATTAAATAAATATCCCTCGTATGAATATATCTCTTCATAATGGGGGTACATGCGCTGCTGCAATAAGTGATCAGTGCCTGGTTGCTGTCAAGGCGTTACCTAGCAGGAACATAAGTCGTTACCTCTTGCTTACAAGACCAGCGTCATGACAACACAGCCACTAAAGTGCCCTGGGATAAATAGCTCTTTGGGGGTGTTGTTCAAAATCAACTGCAAATCAACTGCAACTTTGCAAATTGTAATGCACATTTTTATTCGCGCAAAGTATGCACATTGAACAAGACACGCATGAAACAATGATTTTGATTGCTACATACCGATCAACTGCAACTTGCGATTAATTGCAACTTTTGAGCAACACCTCTTTAGTTTAATAAAAACGGATAATGTATTTACCATAGAGTCTCTCTAGATGACATGGTTGTTTCTTATACTCCACCTGGAGCTTATCAGAATCCTCCAGGATCTGTCTGTATTCAGGAGACATGAACTCCAGGTCTCCTTCATGGATCTGCAGCTCCTGCATGACAAAATCAAATCACTAAATTTTAAAAGTTTCCAGGGTCAATTTCAAACTCTATCCACCATACAGTCATCAAATGTATTTGAAAATATGAGTTTATCATAGAAACATGCCCATTAATGATTCAGATTTGATGAAAATCATTTTCCAACAATTTATATGCTCTGTAACAGTCTATAAAGCTGTTGAGCATCAATTTTGGCAGCAGCAGTTGATTATAAAAGTTTTCAGTCTCAATCTAAGATACAGTATGGTTTGCTGAAGTTAAATTTGTTGGAAATGATGATGATGATGGCCTCTTGAATGGCGCCGTCTCAGCTGGGTGCTCATGGCGCTCGATTACTCAAAATAATGTATCAAATATTTCAACGTCCTAATGAAAGAATGAAGAAATATAACTTTGACTTATGTTCCAGACATCATTGATTGATGAGATTCTCAAATGTATTGGAGAACATATGATCTTATTATGTAAACCTTCAAATTAATGATGCATTTGATTTTCATGTTTTAACAAATATTTATTTTTTTGAACAACAATTTATATGCTCTGTAACAGCCTCTATATGTTTTAGGCATGAGATCCTTTCAATTACTTGCATGGAATGAGACTTTTTATACAAGTATGATTTTTATCAGTGAATAATTGTTTTTCAGCTGCATGAAATAAAAAGATCACTTATAGTACCTCAACAGGTCTACATCTCCTAGATCAACCACAGAGCATCAATTTTGGCAGCAGCGATTGATACTTCAGCTTAAGATAAATATTTCTTGGGTCTTACTACATCATATTTATAGCATGTCCTTCTACTAGATCTATGTTCAAGAACATCAACTTCAATTACCTTCAGAGCATCAACTAGTTGGACTTTCTTGGCTAACAGCAGCTGATATTCAAGCTTAGGATGGATCCGTCTTAGTGTGTTAGCTACAGACTCATCAGCTAGATCATAAGAGATGTTGAGATTAATCTTCCTCTTTGTTGCCTCCTTGGTGAGGACATCTTTAAGGATGGATATCGTTGAGATATTGTCTGATCGGAATACACCTTCTCCTTTCCTGTAGGAAGTCACAGGTCAATAACAGTAGAAATAAGGTACAATTCAAAAATTTATTTAAGGATTACAGTTTCTATTTCATTGGAGTAAAAAAAAATTGTGAAATTTTTGTTTGGGAGGATTCTCTTTGCAACATATTTTTAAAGATAGAAGAGTAAAATTATCAAACATTTTGTTCAACATTAGAAGAAAGTGAGAGGATGATCAAGTCAGTTGAGAGGATGATGTATAGTTGCATGTAATTGCTAAAAGAGTGAAGCAGCTAACTAAAAGATCATAGATTAAATCATGATCCATGACAAAAACATGGTTATCACAATGTACAAATTTAATAAAGCATTCGTTTGAAAACGACAATATAATTTTATCAATTTTTTGCACTGACCAACACTCTTCCAACTGTGTTGAAAATAAAAATCCAGAGATGCATACAAATTTCCTGCATTTTTTCATAAACTTTGCAATAGACAACAAATTAAAGGTGTGTATACATACTTATATAGGCAGTCCAGTTGTGTATCCAGGAATGTAGAGAGGAAATGAAAGTTGATTGAGTCTCCAGGTGGAGTTCTCTCAGGGATCTCAGGGAGACAGTACGACACCCAGGAGTGGATCTCAGCAAGACTGAAATGACCCGTCAACTTCAACTGATTCATCGGTCTGGCAAAGGAAAAGACAAAACAGGCAGAAATGAAATTAATGTTTTGTAATTTTGAGAAGAGGATCTAAAATTTAAATGCAAGAGGACCATGAAGAGCAAGACTGAACTGAACTGTCAACTTTAATTGATTCATCGGTCTGGCAAAGGAAGACATACACAGAAGAAAACATAATCTTAGGAGGTGTTGCTAGAAACTTGCGATAAATTGCAAATCAACTGCAAATCAGGTGCTAATTGAAATGTGCCGTCTCAGGCTGTAGTGAAATTGAGTCTAGGTTACTCAGCCTTACCTTGACTTATTCAGTATGTGAGTATGCTAATATGATGAGCAATAATGAGTTGACATGTACTGTAAATGAGTCTCAATGAGTCTCACCCAGTAATGAAAATAGTTTGATCTGGTACTGTCTGAGTTGACATGTCTTTGGTTATAATTTAATTGAGTCTAAATAATGAGTTTGAATAAATCTAATTTTGAGTCACTCATCCAGCACGTGAGCAGTTTGATCTAATACTACCTGAGTTGACATGTCTTAGATTGTAGTGTAATTGAGTCTTAAGAGCTCTTATTGAGTCTGATCATCTCTGAGTCTACTTAAATCTGAATGAGTCTCTCATCCTTACCTTGACTCATCAAGTTTGTGAGTACTTTGACATGTCTTAGGTTGTAGTCTAACTGAGTCTAAATAATGAGTTGAAATAAATCTTATTTTGAGTCACTCATCCTTACCTCCATTCATCCAGCATGTGAGTAGTTTGATCTAATATTGCCTGGGTAGACGTGTCTTAGATTGTAATGTAATTGAGTCTAAAGAGCTCTTGTTGAGTCCGATTATATCTGATTAAGTCTACTCAAATCTAAATGAGCGAGCCTTACCTCGACTCATCAAGTATGTGAGTCCTTTGATGTAGTGAGAGTGGTTTTATCTGATACTGTCTGAGTTGGCATGTCTTGGGTTGTAATCTTGGTGTGATGTAGGCCTGGAGGGTGCCATATTGTCCCTCTATACTGCGGATCTTCAGCTCAAGTCTTGTTGTATTTGCCTGGCAGCGGTAGGTTGCTAGAAGAAAGTTCCCATTCTATTGGAGGAAAGGGAGGAAGATAAAGGGAAGGGTTTACACTATACATGCATCACATTATTTTCCTTTTTTGATGGAAAGTGCAATCAAAATCAGGTAGCTTTATTTGTTAACTACACCAAAATATAAAATTGAAACTGAAAAACTTCTTATTTGTCATTCACTGCTCAGTCAGTATTCAGCTTCTTCCAACATAAAGGACATTATTTTCCTTTTTTTAATGGAAAGTGCTATCAAAATCAGGTAGCTTTATTTGGTACCTACACCAAAATACAAATTGAAATTGAAACACTTCTTATTTGTCATTCACTGCTTTAATAGTTAGTTTTCAGTTTCTTCTAACTTATGGAAAACTATCTAAAGGTATAATGTGATAGAAGTGAAAAGTTGGTGAAAAATGGGCAAAGGTGATTGAGTATCATTTAAATCCCTAACTTTCCACATCAGCAATTTAAGAAATATAATCCTTAATCAAAATCAATCCAATTCATATGAATTACTATCTGTAGCATTGTATCCAATTCTATTCTTATCATCAAATACATATGCATCACTTTGAAGCCAAAAATTGTTATTTAAGCAACTGGAAATTAATGCTGAAAGTACATTGCCAATTCAAGGATTTTAATGATCACAAGCACTGCAGCTTACAACTGCAGTGTTATTAGGTCTATAGGTATATCACTTTGAAGTAAAAGATTATATATTGCGACCTGAGCCTTAATACTGAGAGGCTGAGAGTTCATTGCAATTTAAAAAATTTAATGATCAAAAAGTCTCACCTCTGTATCACAAGCACTGTAGCTAACCACTGCAGTGTTCTTCTCTGTATCTAAGAGATCAATAGGTACATCACTCTGGAGCAGGACATTATCTATGGCAACCTGGACCTCAATGCTCAACGTATAGCTTGCATCGTCTCGGTTGAGTGAGAAACGATCGTTGATATTGAACTGAGGTACGGCTGATATGGCTTTGGTATTCATGGCTTGGTAGTGGTACTTCTCTCTTTCCTGCATCACTTTGCTCTGGAGTGACTCCAACTCAGTCCTAAAGGATAAACAAATTGGAGAGAGGTGAACATTCATTTTCAAAGGCTAGGTAGAGAGTGAATGTGGTTGTGAGAAGAGATACCATTATTACTGTTGAGTACTCAATCATTTTGCTCCTAAGTAACTCTGGCTCTGTTAAGAGGGACGAGGGATAGAAACACAAGATGAAATGGGCGAATGAATTTAAACACAGCAGCAAAAAAGTAAATAATGTAAAACCAATCACTGAATGCAGTCTATCAGTCGCATTGCAAAAACTAGCAAAACATAAAGAGAAGTGAAGGGAATCTGTTACGGAGCACTTTCTCTTTCTCATATTTTGCTTTGTTCTCTGGTAACTAAGCAAGGAATAAAAGACCAAAGAAAAGTACAAAAAGTGATCACACAAATGATGATGGAAAGATCTTGAAAATATTAACAGACATGATTTTGCCCGATTTATGATAGCAAGAATAATGATAATACACATGATTTATATGGTACAAAAAGTTTATAAGCGCTCTGTGCATTCGGCGCTCACTGTATTCAAGGAATTTAAAAGATTCAAGGATTAGACACATAACATTTCAAAGGATGCACACATTCATCAAAAAAGAGTTAATGAATCATGGAAAGTTGTTGTTTCAAGATTTAGTTCACAATTCTTCAGACTTACTTGAGATGTGAAATCTTTCCATGAGTTTTTTCTGAGACTTGAACCTTCTCTCCTGGACCTGCTTCTTTATGNCCCCCCCACTTGTTTGGCATAAAATACATATTGTCTATGCAGATATGTATACGAGTATTTTACTAACAAAATATTGGATAGAATCTCATGTTTCCGACGAAAAAACAAAAATTTCGGCTCGCTTCGCTCGCTCCATTTTTCCCCATTATATTATGTTCCCTTACAGTGGTGAATCTACGGCGCGACCAAGATGTAAAACACACGACCCCCCCCACTTGTTTGGCATAAAATACATATTGTCTATGCAGATTTGTATACGAGTATTTTACTAACAAAATATTGGATAGAATCTCATGTTTCCGACGAAAAAACAAAAATTTCGGCTCGCTTCGCTCACTCCATTTTTCCCCATTATATTATGTTCCCTTACAGTGGCGGATCTACGGGGGGAGGGGTTTAGGGCTAATATTGTGAAAAGATATTCAACTCATCTGGTAGCTAATTAAATCAATAACCAAAAACATGATAACTCTGGGTATAACTGTGTATTAAACTGTTACTTGATTTAAAAAATATGTTATCATGGACTGCTTTTTATGGTCTCCATTGCATTAGTAGATGGCAGGATAACATCATTTACAGGGGTTCAAAATAGCAGAAAAATCGGCTCGCCGCTACACGGCTCGGACATCGCCGCTTCGCGGTTCGTGGACGATGCTCCGCATCGTTGTTGGCTCAAACCCCCCCCC
The DNA here is from genome assembly GCA_036244855.1 of Temnopleurus reevesii. Classification (NCBI taxonomy): domain Eukaryota; kingdom Metazoa; phylum Echinodermata; class Echinoidea; order Temnopleuroida; family Temnopleuridae; genus Temnopleurus; species Temnopleurus reevesii. Next base: position 13,277 of record BQKZ01000350.1, read on the forward strand.
CCTTGGAAAAAAGCAAGATCCGCCCCTGATAGGTGAATGACTTCAAAAACATTTTGCTGAATGGGCAAAAAAATAAAATGAGGTGAAAAATAATCACTGAATGTCTTCATAAGTCACTTTGCAAAGCTAGCTAAACCGTAAATATGGTTGCGAAGAGAAACTCTTAGTGAGCACTTTGCTCGTTCTCCTAAATCACTTTGGTGAGGGATTACTCAGCAAGGGATAAGAGGTAATATGAAAAATATCAAGAGTGATCATACAAGTTGTACATAATTGCATTGAATTAAATAATCATGGAACGACATTGAGAATACCAACATACATGTTCATGGTTTTGCCTGCCTAAACATAGCCTAACAATTCAAAGGATGCACACATTCTCAAAATTAAAAAATCAACAGTTGTTGCTTAGTTCACAATTCTTCAGACTTACTTGAGATGTGAAATCTTTCCATGTGTTTCTTCTGAGACTTGAACTTTCTCTCCCGGACCTGCTTCTTTATGACTTGGTTCTGTGGTTAGGCCCTGGATCCATCCTACAAATAAAAATAAATTGTAATCATGACTTGTGATCAAATCAATACATTTTAAACTTTACTTCACATGAGTACCTTTGATGAGTAATCAATTCAAATTGCTAAAGATCTGCAAAACTTTCTGGAATAATGATAAAACTTAGCATTATGTAAATTCTCAATTTGCCTCTCAGATAATTGACCTGACAATAATTTTTTAATAATGATTTATAATGATTGATCTGATGACATTTTATCTTATATCCATTTGCTTTTACTTGTTAATATTGTTCATACTTTCTGTGTCATTTGATTGCACTATCAGGACTTTGATGTAAAACAGTGGAGTTGCTGATCTTTTGTGACTGAATAAATATATTCAAATAAATAAATAAATAAATAGGATTATTTTCTAGATTATATGCAAGACAACCATTCCTGAATTCAGGATTCTTTCCTGATTAAATTGGAGGATACATTTTTAATGCATAAATCAAACATATTGATGTATTGCAAATTGATCGCTAAAGAGGTATTGATCTTAAAATTAATTACATCTCTTTATGTTCCTGGTCTCAGATATTTTGCAAGATACTCTGTATCAGTGATAGTGAATGAGTATTTTTCTCATATAAGGGAATGATTTTAAATTTTAAATTTTATTAGCAGTTTTAGATGTTGAGGAAACAGTTTCAATATTTCACTGTGCAACTCTATGTAAAAAGGTTGCTTAACAAAAACTAAATTGTGTAGCAATAACGCTGAAATTCACAGAAAATTGCGATGCCATTCCCGTAAAATTATTCCCATATTTACCAGCATTTCACTGTACAACTCTCTGTAAAAAAAGTTGCTAAACAAAAAATATATTGTATAGCAATCATGCTGAAATTCATAGCAAATTGTGATGCGACACCAGGAAAATTATTCCCTGCATACTTACCAGCATAGGTACAAGCAATGACTTCATCAAACCCTGAAGAATTCACCACACCTCCTTGGATTGAGCTCACACTCTCGGACAAGGTCTGCAATCAAATTAACAAATATTATTAGGATTGTGTTTGGCTGGAATAATGCCTCATTAATACACAGAACACCAATCAATATTCTTTTATTAATTTGGGAGAATGCATATCAATTTAATTCCTTAGCATGAGGTAGTAGTAGGAACAGAAAGGAGTCTGCAAAATTATTAGAATGGGAGTTAACAGAAAACTGAAAGTATAAGAATGGTATTTAAAAAAGAATTCATCCCATATAAAGTGCGAAATCGTCATATCACCTTTAGAAAAAAATCATAACTACCCCACTCATGACTAAGCTTGTGTATCTGGAGTAGTATAAATGCAAACTTTACAATAAATAATGCTCAAGTCCAACTGCTTCCAATGACCACTATTCTCATAAATCTTAAGTTGACTGTGTGTACTGGTTTCATTGCAATATTACACATTTGGATAATTCTATTTTCTTCATAATATTTTCTCCAAGGGATGACTCACCGTACTATATCTGAGGATAGGTTCATCAGCATCATTGTACCCATAGACCTCCACCAAACCATCATCACGTCCAATCAATAGATCTGAGATCCCGTCTGCTGTGATGTCATAGTTATCCATGCACAGGATACCGCCATTACGCTTCTCATTCGGGATCTCCCATTTATGACTGGGGGATATCCTGGAAAACGGTAACACAATCACAAAATGTCAATGGTGAGTTCACATCTTTATTAAATATTACACAACTTGAATATTGCATGAAATTCTGCTGTATGTTGATCTCATGGAAAAATGACAAAAAAGAGGAAAAGTATTTTCTTGCTGGAATTTCTGTATATACGAAACTGCTTAAGAACATGATAATTAATACTAGCCTCTACATGACACGACATTAAAAGAGCTAAATGCTTTTTTTCATTCTCATGCCTCATGCTGTTAAAGAAACCATTTCTTTGTAAAAGAATGCTTACTGTTGTGTAAAGTAAGAGTTACCTGTTCAATTGAACCAGACCAACTTTGCCATCTGACGTTCCGTACAACACATCTTCACCATCCTCACCTGATATAAAAAAGTATAAAGAAAACATACTTTTAAAATTGATTGGAAACACCTTCTGAATAATCCCGAATGGCAAATAATATTTGAAGCAGAGTAGCATGAAAATTGAAGAAAAGTAAAAAAAGACTTGTCTACTTCTTTGACCATATTTAGTGGACCAGCTTCTACTTCATTGCAAATCTTCTTCTTGATAAGTGTCTTTACTGCATTCTAATCAACATGGTATGAACTCCTGTTTTTAAATTGGAAAGATTCTATATATTCTTCATGAAGCCAGATACTGCAAATCTTGGATTGTTGCAAAGTGGCTACCATACAGGCAAACTCACAATATAGACAACGGGTACAAGTAATAAGGACTCTGTGAGTTATATAAACTAAGCAAACAAGGATAAAATAGAAAGCGCAAACAACCATTGTATAGATTTACTTCAAGCTTCAAAATTATACAGACATACCTCCTTCATCAAAGAATACAGCAAGTGACTGAGGCGGACCAGCCACTTCCACCTCGTACAGAAGATTTGACCCCTCAAGTACCCTCAGCACTCTGTCCTGACATGCTAGCACTGGTGTGACCTCTTTGACCCGGGTCAAAGGTAAGCAGAGGATGTCATTGATGCGATCGCTACACAGATAATAGTTCTCATCCTTACAGTCTACATAGTGATTGAAGATGTAGTTCCCTCCAAGGAATAGATTGCTGCCAGACACCCACCTAGGATTAAGGACATAACTGCATTCAATTTCATACAACAGGCATTTAATTTCATGCATAAGCGTTGAAATTCATATGAGAGTTATCCTTACAAATTATATAGTGATTGGAGAACCATGCATTTACCACCGATAAAAGTATGGCTGGCACATACTCAATTAAGATGAATAGAAAAAACATAGATATATCAAAGATATTATCATATAGGCATTCAATTTCAAATGAGGGGTAAATCAAATTGATTAGTTCTCATCCTTGAAATCAATGTGATAGATTATCATCTGCTTTTACACAAGAGCATTCAATTTCTTACAAAGGTATTGAATTTCATATGAAAAGGCGTTAAAGTAGTTAAGTCCCTACCCCCTACCCCCCCCCCCCCCAGGAAAAGATTGTTCCCAGCTATCCTCTGGAGATCAAGGGTATACAATGGTATTCAATTTCATACAAGGGTGCAGCCGTAAATTTTCAGGTAAATTGTAAGTGTTGAGATCAATAGTTCAATGTTCAGCATCAAATGTTAGTTAGTTTCATTCTTACTCAAAAGACAGTGATGAAATGTCACAATTCAACTTACATGGTCTTAATGCTCTCTGTCAGATTGGTATCGAAGCCGAGAAACTGCTTGCCCTTCTTCGTGAATCCTTTGACCTCTGATCCACAAGCTACAAAGATCTTGTCAGTGAGGGCGCCTAGTGTCCCACCAAGCTCTAAACGAGATATCTTGGGTCCTGGTAACGTTTTGAAAGCACCCTGTTTCAAATAATCACATGAGTTAAATCAAAACTGGAAACTGGACAAGCTGGAAATAAAGTCTAGCAATAAATAAAAACCCGAAAACAAAATACTTACTGATGGTTCTCCTTTCTTGATATTGAAACATTGAAGGACACCCGTCTGATCAGCAACAGCGACCTTCTGAGGAGCTTTGGCCTTCTTCTCTGGTAGAAGTCTCATTGTACGAGGGCATGTCACTCCAACCTAGTCAATAAAACAGTTGGAAATTAGATAGATAGATAGATAAATGGTTAATCAATCAAAAACCATTGCAGCTAAAATCTGAATTATGATTTTAATTTACAGAGTAAAACATAAATAATACAACATTATAAAAACAACATGTAAAATATTAAAATGGTGAGAGATAAAAAGAAAATGGGAGCATGAAATGCAGATGAATACAGATACATACAAACACACACACACATACACACATTCAAATGTTTGAATACACACACTCAAATATTTGTCTTATAGCTTACAATACGTTCTCAAAGCTATACGTCACATTCATCATTCTTTTTAAAGGATTGCATTATTTTTCAGTTGCAATAAAGTTTAGTGGTTNCGGTCATCACGAATTTGGTGTCAAAAGTTGCGCGAGACTTGAAAGATAAAAGTCAGAAAAAATTATGGCGCGAGCTTCTCGCGTTTCAGATTTATCGTGAAAATTGTCGAGGGGGGGGCTTTAAAAGCACCCCCCCCCCAATGGGATTAGGGTTAAACCATTCTTCTAGTGTAGCAGATGATCTCATTACTGCTTCTAAGAAATCTTAACAATCAACTTTCATCAACCACTTTATCCATGAATTACAATTTTATGTGACTTGTGAATAACTCCTTTTCTACTCCCAACATGAATAAAGGTCTAAATTCTAATGAAGGTGAAGTGAGACACTGTCTGAACCAAAACCTCTTCATAGAAAACAATAATCTTCATCATGATGGATCTGTATACATACATACTTGCAATCAATGACATCCTTTAAGATTTTAATATCTTATGAATAGATAAGACAAAACAAGAGAAAACTTATGTCAGTATGGGACACTTATCAAACATGCAGCAAAATTGAGCAGTAGATGCATCCCAAACAGGTTAAATACAAGTCTGAGGGAGTGTTGTTCAAATTCAACTGCAACTTTTCAAATTCTAACACATATTTTCATTCGCACACGGTATGTACCTTTGATAAAACGCACATGAAACAATTATTTCGATCGGCACATTCCGATTACTTGCAACTTGCGATCAGCTGCAACTTCTGAACAACACCCCCCTAAAACAGGAAACAAAATTGCTTACTGATGGTTCTCCTTTCTTGATATTGAAACATTGAAGGACACCCGTCTGATCAGCAACAGCGACCTTCTGAGGAGCTTTGGCCTTCTTCTCTGGTAGAAGTCTCATTGTACGAGGGCATGTCACTCCAACCTAGACAATGAAACAGTTGGACATATTTGTCTCATTACCTACAATAAGTTCCAGGGTGCCAAAGAATTTTTACACCAGTTGGGCAACCAAGTTTTCCAATCACTTGACCAATGCCAATTTGCATACAGAGGAAAACTAGTGTATAACTGTCGCTTGCCCTATAGGGTAAGTGACAATTTCATTTACTTGACCCGATAGTTTAATTTTGTTGCCCCGGACATGCGGGCAAGTGGGTTTGTAGTGTTCTGAGTCCTCAAAGCTACATTTATCATTCTTCATCCTTTCTGGAAATAAAGAATACATTATATTTTAGTCGCAACACAGTCTAGTGGTTTGCTGTGTGGTCTAGTGACATACTTTAGATTACAAATCATTGAACTACAAATAACATAATCATCAAAGTAACACAAATGTATGTAAGAAATGAGAAGCAATAGAAAGTAGATGTTGTCAAAGAATACAGGAACTATCTAAATAAATTGCAAGGAAATCTAGGACATGCTAACAATAAACCAACAAGCAGTATATTGTCCTGATTTTTTTGTGTGATAAAACTGATGATGCTGGATCTAAGACATATCAAATGACATTTGCTCCTTAACATGGTTGCAATTTTTTTCAATTACAATGCTTTTTGTTAGACAATCAAAAGAATATAATAAATGGATCAGTTATTGTGATGCTTCCGTTACAAAATTGTGATCATCATTTCATCTACGTTTTTATTACTCACCTGGAGATAATCCACTCGGTTTAGATTTAATTCCATCATCTTGAAGAACTGCCTCAATTAAGTCCTTCAAAGGAAGAAGATCATCTGGGTTTCACTTTGATCCTTTTCAATGCTAAAGTAGGAGGAAAAAGGAACAAGTTCAGATGAAATAAATGATTTCTGAAGTTTATTCTGAAAGACTGAAAATAAGTAAATGGTAGAACTGAAGGTAAATGAAGATAAACAAAAAAACATCCCCCCCAAAAAACAAACAAACAAACAACCAAGTAAAAGTAAGCTGGAGATATGACAGACAGAGGATAATTTAACTCAATGATATAAAAACAAAACCATGTCAAAGTAATGACCTTACCCTCAAGCTTTTTTGGAAAAGTAAATATGAGGGTAAGAAGTATAGCATCATTGTCTGAATGTAAAATGAAAGGTTGGGAGAGATATAACAAACACCCTAACAAGCTGCTGTTTAAAATAAGTTTCAAATTAAAGAGCTCTATTGTATCTAATATCAGTGGCAATGTTTGACAAATACCTACAAATTGAGTTGTTCAGTAACCTACAGTAACCCCTATACTTTCTTATTTCTCCCTTCCCTCCTCCATCACTTTCTTCCCTTCATCTCCTCTACTTATTTCAATGTTTCCTAATTTATATTTTTTTATTCACTTCTCTCTTTATTTTATGTGATATATTTATTTATCTATTTATTTATTCATTCATTTATTAATTAATTAATTAATTTATTTTTTTTTTTTTTTTTTTTTTTTTTTTTTTTTTTTTGGGGGGGGGGGTCTTTTTCTTCATTTCCACTTTCTTATTGTTCTTCTTAATCATCTTCCTCCTCCCCTATTTTTCTTGTTTGTACCCTTTCTCCATGTTGTCATTTCTTAATTCATCCTTCTCCTCTTCTTTCCATTTCCTCCTCAGATTTTTTCTTCCCATTCATATCATCATTTTTTGTCCTTTCTGCTCCTCTCCTGGTCATTATTCATATGTTCTTTATCTCTCTTTACTCTTATCCTACTTCCCGGTCTCTCTTCACTTCACTTCAGTTCACTTCCCCTTTTCTCTGACTCTTCCTCCTCTTTTTCTTCTTCATTGATTGTCTAACCTTGGAGGACTAGATTAAGCTATCCTTGCCATATTTCTTCTTCTCACCCCTTAATTTCCCCCTGCTCATTCTCTTCTCCCACTTTTTCGTGTTTTTTAACCTTCTTATCTGCCTCAGCATTCTTTTCTAGGATTCTCTCAAGTTAAGCTAAACTTACACAGATATGGACATGTGGGACCACATCATAATTTGTGTATTTACATTAACCAAATTACACAGACCAGGTACATACAGCGGTGAATAATCGACAGAATTTCATAAAAAAGGTAGATTAAAACTCACTTACTGCATTGAAAGTCTTAAAATACTTGAAAAGGAGCAGTTATCGTCGTTGCTATGAACGCTGTCAAAGAGAAAAATCAAGTGCAGCTTCGGAATTTTGATATCTGCTGCCCTCTATTGTTTAGTTCAGATACATGTTGCGGGAAATTTGCAAACTTCGCGCGAGATCCGGTCGAAAATCTCTATCAGTTTGATTAATTTTTGCTTGTAAAATCTGTTCAAAATGAGTTTGTGGGTTGATAAACACAGACCGACGTCTCTTTCTAAGCTAGATTATCACAAAGAACAAGCATCAAATCTAAAAAAATTGGTAAGTAGGTAGGCAAGGACAGAAGTTCAGAACTTGGTTGACTGTGACTTTTGTGAGAAGAATGTACCGTATTATTTACTGTATAAGGCTAAGTATTGCCTTATTCATCGGTAAGGATGTCGATGACAATGGCATAGATACACATAAATTAACGTTAAGGCCCCAGCAC
>BQKZ01000350.1:37968-71596 GCA_036244855.1 Temnopleurus reevesii
TTTATATACAAAGTGAATGAGGAGTTCTCCATGTATGACATCACAGATTATGCTAATTAGCTATACGCATGCCAATTCAAGGATGCTCAGCATAGGTGGAAATAATAACTTTGAAAATGTATAACTTTTGAACGGATTATCCGATTTTGCTCAAATTTTCACAGTTTGTTCATCTGATTTTTCTCCATTTACTGACCATACATTATTGTCTGGGTGTAATTCCCCTTTAAAGAACAAAGGGAAGATTTGCACTGGTTTCAGTTACACATGTATTCTAGATCTCTCTGTGAGAAGAAGGGACAAAGTTATTGGACAAAGTAAACAATGTCCATTCAAGTACATTGATGCACAAAATAGGCCAGTTTACAAAATTATTATTCAAATTTATGCCAGATTCTTAGTGATGACTGCAATTATGTGGTAGTCTTTGGACCGGTTAGTTATGATCGTGGTACAAAACTCTAAATCAAGTTTGTATATAGTACTTGTTGCTATGACAGGCAAGTTTCGGCCATACAATTTGCATCCATGAGCAAACCCGCCTATTCTTTAGAGATTTGTCAAAACATGTTCAATGAGTAAACAAGGAAGCCACATTCTCTTGAGGGCATGAAAGTTATTGTGAATTTCTGAATGAAAGTTGTTTACTTGATTGCACAGTGCATTTCTACAATAAAAAACAGCGCATCACGACAAGATAAAAACAAGGTGAGATAAAACAATGGACAAGATTGAAAGATGCTAATATCTTGATAAGTCAAATTTCTATGAATGGGAACTTAAAATAATACGCCAAAAGAATGTGGGCTTAAAGATACCCTCCCCACCGAAAAATCATCTGCATTGCATACATACTTAAACTGAAATTGCATTACAAACTGTTTAACTCTGCAATCAAATACATGTACTTAAAATTGCACCTAAGAACAGTTATAGCAGAGACGCCAACCTCCCAAAATATTCATGATGATAGAAATTAAAATGTAAATAACCAAACAGCTGAAACATATATCCCTTTTCTCTAACGACAGAAGATTGGCTTCAGCTCTTTTCTCTAACGACAGAAGATTGGCTTCAGCTGTTTAGTGAGTTGAATTTTTAATTTCTGCCCTTCATGCATATTCCACAATATTGGCATCTCTTTGATATTAAAACAGAAGCTAAAATAGATATCATGTAAAGGTTTATTCATATGTTATGTGAAAGAGCTGCAAGTGTCAAGCTGAATAAATATTTGTATTGATACACATGTGAGCACAAGAGATTGGTTACTGAAAATACAAAATAACTACATCACCTACTGTAGACTGGAATGCAATTCTCACTTCAATGAATTTGTTTTAAGGTGAGGTCACACCGGCTTTAGAGGGAAGGATATAGTCAACAAGGACAGACCCTATGATTTAAGTGTGTGCATGCGCAGACCCTGTATCACGATCTGCGCATACACACACCGAAAACATAAGGTCTGTCCTTGCAGACTGAATCCATACCGCTAAAAAACAGCTACAGCTCCACTCGGCCAATGTGACCACACCTTTAGCATAAAAAACTAAAGCAGCTCTTACACTACAGTAACAATGATTGACGGTTCGTGACAAGAACTTTTCTAAACTATCATACTATCGCAATAAGCCTGTAGTTGACCGTACACAACCGGTTAGAAGAACCCTATTAAAAACTTAGGTAGTGATCATTGCAGATGGTTGGAGAAATCTTTAGACATGTTCTAAACTTTATTTCTGTCCAACCTCCTACAGGAGTGTCAAAACGATGAGCCGTACAATAACCTACGCCAATCGTCAATGAGCGTGACTATCTTTTTGATCAGCTGTTCGATAATTCAAATTTTACTTTCTATCCTCATGGAGATGGTTGGCTTCTCTTTATAAAAATTTGTTCAATATGTTGCAGAACTTGAAAATATTCTAGAGCAAGGTTATTTTCGTGTACCTCGTGTACAGGCTATGCCGTTTAGAACCAGAATTCATGACAGATGAATAAAAGTTCTGAATCAGTATGGTACTTCAAGGGTATATCCAACAGTAGCGGTATTGAAACATGCAAATTTTCTGCTTAACTTGAAAGTCTGTTAATTGAAATTCCTAACTAAAGGCAAATACCTCTTTCAACAAATTCTCGAGATGAAATTATCAAGTTTAGTGATAAAGGCAGTGCAAGTGTTATGATTTACATAGAATATTAGTATTTGACTGCTATATGACACAAAGCAAGTTGACAAGCATAAATTGATCCCTAATAGTTTTCACTGTTTATAGTTCTTACATTCATAACTTTCATACATCCATCATAATACAGTGGAGACTCTGTATAAAGAGGTGTGATATAACAATACTCCTGGCATGAAGAGGTGAAAAATCAGGGTTGTGTTTCATAAAGCTGTGTGTAGACCTACACATGAGGGTCACCAGTCGTTCGTAGATCTACACAAAGCTTTTGAAAATACAAGACCAATCTCCACTCTTTATAACATATTGTTTTTAAACTATCAAACAAGATTAATGCTATAACAAGGATTTTTTCATGGTCCCAAGCACCTCATTATATAAAGTTTCCACTATATTCCTCATGTTCAATCAAAATATAATTCCCAATGAATACTGAACAACAACAACAACAACATATCAGTCAGTCATTCCTAAAACTCTCATTCACTAATTAGCACTTTAAAATGAATCAGATTTATGTACAAGAGCAATTTCTGTCCGATTAAATCACATAAATACATTAAATGTCATATAAAATTCTGGAACTGATCCTTACTCGTTCATGGCACAATGATAATGTGTCAGACTATCTATACAATCAAGAAACATCGCATACGCCCGGGTCACATAGAACCCCAAAAGCAATATGATTCAACAAGACTCTTTGTTAATTCCCATTTAACTGCCTCCGAACAAAGAGTCTTGTTGAATCGTGGTGCATGCGGGGCCCTTTGTGACCGGGGCCCTTTGTGACCGGGGCCATACTTCATCACACCGAGATGGTGTGATCATCATATACGAGACAGATAAAGGCATCATTATTGATGCCAATAGGAGGCATGGGTGAAACAAAAAAGATCTTGTAAATGCTGAAGTCATGGTATGTCTTATGGCGTCCAGTATTCCATTCATGCCACTACTGCAGGCACCTTGCTGCAATTTTATCATCTGTCTTCTTTGCTGGTGTACAAAACACATGTAGTAGAGCTATGAAGCAGACAATAAAAACTTGTATCTGTCCATTTTCATTTGTACATACAGGTCCATACATTCATCAAGGGGCTTTCCCTTGAGACGACGATGCTTTCTGTTGTTGTTGACGTTGTTTCATCAACTGTTGTTGTTGCAACAAGCGTTGTTGCTGCTGCTGTTGTTGTTGCTGTTGTTGATGCTGCAGGAGGGCCATCTGTTGTAATTGCCTCATGCTGGCAGAGTCTGGCTGTTGCCCTGCGGCTTGTGCTTGCCGCAACATCTGCAGACGCTGTTGTTGTTGTTGTTGGAGTTGTTGACGCTGTTGTTGTTGCACCTGAGCTCGGAACATGCTTTGCAACTCAAGAAGGCGCCGGACGTTATTCTAAAACAAACAAACACAAGATGAAGTTTCAGAAATACATGCCGCTTCAGAACTTAAAGATACAAGATTCTTTAGCAATGTTACCATAACATTGGCTTTAAGCCTCGGTCACATAGGGCCCCGGAAGCAACACGATTCAACACGACTCTTTGTTCGGAGGCAGTTAACTGTAAATTAACAAAGAGTCGTGTTGCTTCTGGGGTCCTATGTGACTGCGGCCTTAGCCTGGCTTACCATCTGGCATGTAAACATTTTGTGGGTGAAATATAAATGTTGGGCCTTCATCTCTCCTGGGTGTGCAGTATAATTCTTTTTAATTTGCTGATGGAAATTAATGCCATGATGGTTCAACTATTAATCACCTGAGCACCAGACGTCCTCCAAATGAGACTGGGATGACCAGGGCTGTTCCCCATCATGTATTGACCGATTGACCGGTGTACTTAAACTCACCTCACCTCCACCCCCTCCCCCTCCCTCTCCATGACTACGCAAGGTCCTCCCAATCGATAGACTGGGATGAAAAATGCTGTTTCCAATCATGTATTGACCGATTGATAAGGGTACTTAAACTCACCTCACCACCAGCTGCCATTCCAACACTAGGACCTCCCATTGCTAGATTGGGGTGACCCATCATGTACTGGTTAGATTGGCCGGGGTAGTTCAACATCATCTCACCCATACGCAGAATGGACTCTCCCTCCCTGTAGATGTTCTGCAGAGGAGAAAAATAGCAACATACCAGGGAAATGAATAAATGCTTTGAAAATGATTTGAATTTATTGCATTGTGAATATTACAGTGTAACCTTGCTATTTCGAGGGTCGACTGTAAATGCTTATGGAAAAAGTAAGTAAAAGATTGCATGCCACAATCCCTTATGGCATCTGTTTCTGCTTATCTAATTATTTTTTTTTAACAAAAAACTCCTGAACAGAAGAATCCTGCCAAATAAACGGTACATTTCACTGCTTAGGGATATGAATGCAGCATCCCAATACAAACATTCTTTTCCTTCTCTCACCTCGGAAAAAAAATATCTATTTTAAATCTCATATTCACTGTATTGATTGGCAATGGTTTCAAGTCAAAATCTGTAATATGAATTCAAGTTCACTTTCTTAAAGCCCGGTGTTAATACATGTTATATAAAGTATGAAGCCATCTTCCAAAATATTATCATTCTAGAGGATTATATATTTTCAGGATTTTCTAACTTCTACCAATAACCCTGAACGACCTACCTCAATATCCTGTGGGTTCAACTGTCTAGACATGGTTGGCATGCTGTAAGTTTGGTTCTTCTCACTATCATAATCATTCTAATTACCATGGTAACCATGAACAACCTACCTCCATATCCTGTGGGTTCAACTGTCTAGACATGGTTGGCATGCTGTAAGTTTGGTTCTTCTCACTATCATAATCATTCTAATTACCATGGTAACCATGAACAACCTACCTCCATATCCTGTGGGTTCAACTGTCTAGACATGGTTGGCATGCTGTAAGTTTGGTTCTTCTCACTATCATAATCATTCTAATTACCATGGTAACCATGAACAACCTACCTCCATATCCTGTGGGTTCAACTGTCTAGACATGGTTGGCATGCTGTAAGTTTGGTTCTTCTCACTATCATAATCATTCTAATTACCATGGTAACCATGAACAACCTACCTCCATATCCTGTGGGTTCAACTGTCTAGACATGGTTGGCATGCTGTAAGTTTGGTTCTTCTCACTATCATAATCATTCTAATTACCATGGTAACCATGAACAACCTACCTCCATATCCTGTGGGTTCAACTGTCTAGACATGGTTGGCATGCTGTAAGTTTGGTTCTTCTCACTATCATAATCATTCTAATTACCATGGTAACCATGAACAACCTACCTCCATATCCTGTGGGTTCAACTGTCTAGACATGGTTGGCATGCTGTAAGTTTGGTTCTTCTCACTATCATAATCATTCTAATTACCATGGTAACCATGAACAACCTACCTCCATATCCTGTGGGTTCAACTGTCTAGACATGGTTGGCATGCTGTAAGTTTGGTTCTTCTCACTATCATAATCATTCTAATTACCATGGTAACCATGAACAACCTACCTCCATATCCTGTGGGTTCAACTGTCTAGACATGGTTGGCATGCTGTAAGTTTGGTTCTTCTCACTATCATAATCACTCTAATTACCATGGTAACCATGAACAACCTACCTCCATATCCTGTGGGTTCATCTGTCTAGACATGGTAGGCATGCTGTAAGTTTGGTTCTTCTCACTATCATAATCATTCCAAGCCTGTTTCCTCTCCTCCTCTGTTAGTTCTTCTTCCATCTGATTCTCAAGCAGCGAGTCGTGTTCGTGATACTTCACGATCCATTTCATCTGCGTCTTCAGTAACTCTGCCAGGAAGAAGTCCTAAAGAATCAATGTGAAACGGAGAAAAAATAGTATATTTTAGATAGTATTCATATTGTTACATGAAGTCAAAATTACTCAACCTTTTCCAGAAACAGCTCAAAAACATCTTCTTAATGTAGACTAAGTAGGCATTTACAGGCAGCACTTGATCAATTCCAATATTATAACAATTATAAATGAATACTCTGTGTCTATATAATTGCTAAAAAGTCTGATATTATTCATGTTCTATCTATGAGTTTTGCACACACCAAAACAAATTGTAGGTTTTCTTTAAGCCCTGGTCACATAGGCACCGGAAGCAACACGATTCACCCCGACTCTTTGTTCTGATGCATTTAAATGTGAATTAACAAAGAGTTGTGTTGAATCGTGTTGCTTCCGGGGTCTAATGTGACCAGGGCCTTAATCATGAGCTATATAAAATAATAGACCTATATCCTTTTTTTTTTAAACTGTAGACTGACCTTGGGTAGGACAGGTGTGGGTCTCTCAGGTCGATCGGGGTCATCTAACCGATCAGGGACAAAGTTGTAGAGTTCAGAGAGATCTGCAGATGTGAAGTGACGCTCTATCTGGTGTTCATCGACAACCCTCTGAGATAGCGATTGCTTGATGACCTGCAAAGCAATGAAGTAAAGAAATAGAACATAATACTAAAAAGAAATACTTTTTGTATGTAACCAATATTTCAAAAGGGTATACATGCTTTCAAGGACAATACAACTAATTAGATGCAAATATTTTATAGAAGCATACTCCTTGAAAGACAAAACAGCTTAATTTGACTAGATTCTAATAATCTTGTAGCAGATACAAAATGCAATTCAATACAAAATTAATATATTGCTTTTTTTCCTTTTGAATTCTGCACATGTTACTTGATTTGATGGGTGGATATCCAGAGAAAAATATATATAACTACCCCAAAATATAAAGAATATGTGTGAATATTTTAAAATTATTACTCTTCCTTTAGCAACATCTTACCTGTCTGTCGTAGATCTTCTCTTCCATTGTACCCTGCAGATTAACAAAACAAATGTATGTTGAGATTTACAGTGATTTTTGGTACACAGAAAATCTGTATTTGAAATGCCTATTTGCATTTTGGCAATTTCATATTGAAAAGAGATCTTTCATATATCTATAAAAAAAAACAAAAAAAAAAAAAACAATGAGTAGCAGGGACTAATTTTACTTTTCATATTTGATCAGCAGTTATAGACATTGAGGAAATTTTTCCAATTCTTTACTATACAATTCTATGTAAAACATCTTTTGTGTAGCAATCTTGCTGAAATGCATAGCAAATTGCTATGCGATACCAGAAAAATTATTCCCTGAGTAGGTCAATATAATACTATAGTTATCAGGAGCAAATGATTCTTCATGTTGTAATGGACACGGGCAAATGCTTTATTCAAGAGAAAAAGACACTTCATAATTAACTGTCTTCATAATTAAATCCATTCATAAAGAGGACTTGTGTGTTTTTCCTACTAGTACAGTTGGACTGCACAAAGTAAAGTCAGAGGAGAGAATAGGTCCTTAACCCTAACTTACCTGGGCTATTTCGAGAGGTGATATTCCTGGGGGGGGGCCATTATGGCCCCCCCTTCAGATCTCGGCCGCGGATCGCGCAATCGCCGTGAAAATTTGCACGTGGATAGAGTATCATGTAAACTACATAAATGCATATTCAGATTTCTAAAAAATATTGTTATTGATTTGTTATTAATTAATTATGCTAATTTATGCATAAAATCATATTTTTGGCTCCAAATCACTATTTAGAGCTTCTTGATATCTGATTTTTTTCCCTATAGCTTTGTAATATCATTCCTAACATTATTACAAAAAAAAATGTTGGTATCACATTTCATTTCTTATGTATTTTATTGTTTTAGTAATTTCTTATGTATTTCTTTGTTTTATCGACCTTTTGTTTTTCATTGTTTTTTGGTGGGAAATTATTCCCTACTACTTTTCAGCCAGGAAGACACTAATATTAAATTATTTCAATTAGTTTTAGTGAAAATATTGCAATTTATGTGAATTTATTGCAAAATCCCAATTTCCATTGGATTTGTACACAAAACCAGGTTTTTGAGCAATTTTGGGCTTGACAAATTTTTTTCGAAGGGGCGTGGCTTCGCGACCTTACACGCGGGCGCGCTAAATTTGGTCTCAAAAGTTGCGCGATAAGTGAAAGAAAAAAGTCATAAAATTTTGCGGCCGTAGCATTTCGCGTTGCGGACTTACGGCGCGAAGCGTCCAGGGGGGGGCCATTATGGCCCCCCCCCAGGTAAGTTAGGGTTAATATTCTAGAGCACTACAGGGGCACGTAACATAAAAGATATACAGTTAATTGAAAGTCAATCGTATCCCTCTGGTACACATTTTGCCATAGACTCAGGATTAAAATTTATTGTGAGTTTAATTGAATCTTTTATGTTTCAGGTCCCAGATGTAGCAGCTCTGCTGCCACATTCAAAACCAAAGCATACACAGATCCAGCCTCCTCCAGTAGAAAAGAATCTTCTGCCTTGCATTGTGCGAGAATAAAGCCCGACCAGTAGATTATTTCATACTCGAGGATACTGGATCTGCAGAGTAACAATGTGAAAGTGCTACAAGCATTGGATCACAATTGCCTCTCTGGTTGGTTGAAGTAAAAACCCTACCCCTTTTTCTTTTTCTTTCTTTTATTACTTTTTCTTACTATTCATTAACTATAAAGAAGCTTGACGTACCTGTGCAATGAACCTGTAAATGAATGTCGCCCTCTCTTGTCCAAAGCGATAAACACGGAAGATCGATTGGATGTCATGGCTTGGGTTCCAGTTGGCATCAAAGATGATGACACGGTTAGCCGCGATGAGATTCGTTCCTAGCGAACCGGCTCGTGTCGAGATCAGGAACAAACGTGCTCTGAAAGAATATAAATTTTAAGAAGTTGCAATTAATGTAACTCCATAGCTGCAAGGTATTGCTCACATGCAAGAACATCCAATCTGAAGATGTTTCATGGATGAGGGAGTGTGAAAGTGTAATTGACTTCTAACTCACAATCAGAATGTCTAAAAATCTAAATTGCTCAGGGTCCTGTTAATATAAAAGATAGATGACATAGCAAGCAGCGGTACAATTCATTTGCAGTGAACCCACTCAAATCAAAATCAAGAACAGGCTTGCTCAGGGAATTCCATTTATTAAGCTTTAACATAAATATCATGAGATATGGATTTACCTTCATTTTTCAAGAATACGTGGTAAGACGTAATTTGAGGATCAGATGAAACTTCTTCTCATTGAAGATCTCGGACCATCTCCTCCTAAGATGAGCTGCCGTTGATGCTATAAACTCTCTGCTACTTGGTGGACGCACTAAAACTAACGCACAGGCAACGGGGCGAGGTTTGTAGGAATGTTTACTCACCTTATATTCTCTAGATCATTGAAGATCTCTGACCATCTCCTTCTCAGATGAGCTGCTGTTGATCCGTCCATTCTAAAGTAGTCTTCACCTTTGACCCAGGAACCAGTACCACCAATCTAAATTACAAAAAAAAAATTAAATCTAGCTCTCACATCCACTAATGATCGGATTCAAACTTATGGCCTCTAAATTACAAGACCGGTGTCATAACCACTAGATCACCAGCCATTTCAAAACGATCCCAATATATGAAACTTTTAAGTTTAAGGCTTTGAATGGAACTATTGCAAGATAATGGAGGAAATCTTTTTTTTTCACATGTTTGACATAGATATAAAGTTACCGTAGTTTTTTAATGTAAATTTTGGGTCAGACGAAAACCAACAGCCATTCAACATGATGTAACACTAAAACTGACACCCTTTTACCATTAACACAAGCATAAATGAAAATGATATTTTCTTTAATGTAGAAATTGGAAAAATAATGAAACAAAATTGTGATTACAAATCATTTTGGAACGTTTTTTTTTTTATATCATGAAGCATCAAATCATTAACCTCTTTGTTACCAGCTACATCATTGCATCCGAGTCACAATATAACACATCTCAAAGTGCAGATACAACTGGAAGCAATGGCCATGAAATAGTGAAATGTCAGTTTTCAGCATACACAATATGTCAATGTACCTAAATAAAAAATTAATAATTGAGTTCAATATTTTTCTTACCTGATTCTCTAGGTCTTGTTCTCCATTGACCCTCTCCTCTTGAGCTTTCTCATCAAGATGAGCCAACATGTCTTCTATCATGTCAAGGGATAGCAGACTCTGGCTGAAAACAAGCCTGCAAAGACAAAACAACAGCCATACATGTTATAAAGTTGAGAAAGTTTCAACAAAAACAAGCCTGAGTCAATCAAATAATAGCCTTTTCTCCGTTCACCCTCTCCTCCTGAGCTTTCTCATCAAGATGAGCCAACATGTCTTCTATCATGTCAAGGGATAGCAGACTCTGGCTGAAAACAAGCCTGCAAAGACAAAACAACAGCCATACATGTTATAAAGTTGAGAAAGTTTCAACAAAAACAAGCCTGAATCAATCAAATAATAGCCTTTTCTCTGTTCACCCTCTCCTCCTGAGCTTTCTCATCCAGCTGAGCCAACATGTCTTCAATCATGTCAAGGGAAAACAAACTCTGGCTGAAAACAAGCCTGTAAAGACAAATTAATAGCCTCACATTGTAATATAGAACAGAAGGTTTCTCAGAAAACAAGACTGTACAGTAGGCTCAAAGGGAATAGAGAAAACATTCCATCGAAAACAAATTTGTCAGTTAAAGGTAGCATGGAAGGAAAATTGAATGCTGCAAATCTTTATTTCTATCTTAAACATCATAATGAGAGGCAACAACTTATAGTAAGCCTTTCATAGAATAAAATTAACAAGTTCAGAAGAACTCTTGACATCAATCACTCATATAAAATAGAAACTTGTAGTTGATAATGCCAAACCTGTTAAAGCTAATGTCAAGCCTGTCACATGAAAATTCAATTCCATTCAATTCAATGTTTATTAAAAATATATCACTGCAGCCAGGAGGCTGAATTGTGACATACCACACAATCAAAAAGACATTAAGAATACATAACAGCAGTGATTAAAATAACATATAAGGCAACATAAATTAACTAATTAGGATACAAGAAAACCTGTCACAGATTTAAAAAATCCCACTTTTTCTCTCTTTTAAACTGCATATCGCTCCACAATACACAGTCTTCATTCAATACCCGCTGAAACAATATCCCTCCCCTAAAACCCAACGAAACATACCATACATAATGGAGTCACTTACACTTTTTCTCCAACACTCTCAGCCATCTTGAGTATCTCAAAGAGAAGCACAAGCTTTCCACTGAGTTCTATCCTGTACGAATCATCCTCACTGAAGAACTCTGAATACCACTTATTAACTTTCTCAGGAGATGGAGGGATGTAGAAGTCTGCTGCTGACGTTGATGCTCCTTCTGAAATGAAGAATAATAGAAGTCAAGAATAGGTACCAATCTGCTGGTTAAGCATAATAAAAGGGCAGTTCTACATGGATGGTTACATAATTACATGGCAGTTTAGCTATATTTTTGCCCATCATAGGGTAGTGATAATTTCTCCTATATCGCCTTTACATCAGGTCCAAAACACTATAATATCAATACTCCAGTCAAAGGATAAAAAATAACAACTGCACTTATGTAGCATTATCTTTGCTCCGTGGGGAGCTTCCACATTCTTCGTCTTCAGTGGCGATAAATCTTCATATCCAAATGGGTACCCATTTAAAGAGAGTGATATTCCTTGTTTTCTGATGATTCTTACACAAACCAACATACCAACAACAAAAAAGATAGAGACGTCTCACCTGCATAAGACAAACTCTTTAGCCCTGCTCCTTACATTTAAACTTGTAGCAGCTTCCACACTTTGATGAACCAAAAACAGTCAAACAAACAATCAAACAAACATACAAACAAACATCTCACCAGAGAGACCAAACTCTTTAGCTCTACTCCTTGTGTTCCAGCTCTTGACTGCCTACACACTTTGGCAATCCACTAACATACAAACTAACAAACATGACACCTGAAACTCTATAGCTCTATTCCTCATGCTCCATATCTGAACTACTTCCAGTCTTTAACGATCCATTAACAAAGAACAAAGAAAAACAAAACAAAACAAAACAAACAAACAATCAAACAAACAACTCACCTGAAAGACCAGACTCCTTAGCTCCACTTCTCGTATTCCAGCTCTTGAATACCTACTCTTTGTTGAACCACAAACAAACAAACAAACAAACAAACAAACATCTCACCTGAAAGACCAGACTCCTAGCTCTACTCCTCGTATTCCAGCTCTTAAATACCTACACTTTGATGAACCAAAAACAGTCAAACAAACAAACAATCAAACAAACAAACAAACATCTCACCTGAAAGACCAGACTCCTTTGTTCTACTCCTTGTGTTCCAGCTCTTTACCACCTCCACACTGCTATCTGAGTTGTTTCCACCGTCGTTATCAGAACTACTTCCAGCGAGTTCAACTTCCTCATCACTGTCGCTGTTATTGGCCTGTCCACGCCGTGTTTGTCTCGTAGGTCTGCTGGAATTACTGCATGTGGATGACAAATTGATAGGGACAGATACAGCAATATGATATTCAGATGTACAAGAAGGACATCTTTTCAATGAATTCAGACAGGTTTTTTAAATCACATATTAGGAGACGAGTTAGCATGATTATGTATGGAGGATTTTGATTGTAGTGATCCCAGACATTATAAATATTGCATCATCTATTACTATTTGCCCCCTTTAGAATTGCGAACCTATTCATGAAAAAAAATATCAGAACATTTCCTTATCTTTATATTTCACACTTTGGAATAAATTCAATAGATTCTAAAGAAATTTCAAGGTAAGAAGGGCATAACAAGAGGAATTGAATGTTGTTGAATCCAAACATAGAAAATCTCTTTTACATCTTTAATAATGATCTGGTTCCTACTTGCAGCAGTCAGACGAGTTAAAACAGTGTTTCATGAATATCTGAATAAAGGTCAAAGATTACTGACCTTAAATACCCCCTATAAACCTTTGACCTCTCACCTTGTGGATGGCTTGTCAGCTTTCTCTTTCTTCTTCTTTGATGACGCCCAAGGGTCCTCAAGATCGCTGTCTGATGAGATCACAAACGCTTTCATACTCTCATCGCTTTCATCGTCTTCTTCCTCAGACGTCACAAAGTCGTTCATCTCTCTTCTTGCAGCCTAGAAGTGAATGAGAGAAATAGAAAATGATAAAGCAAAATGCCTAAAAAATAGAAAAGTACAACTATAATTCTTTTCAGAGGATGAAATCATCTTTAATTTTCATTAAATTTGCTATGTTGCTGTCTGATGAGATCACAATTGTTTTCATACTTTCATTGCTTTCATCATCTTCCTCCTCGGAAGTCACAAATTCATTCATCTCTTGTCTGGCAGCCTTAAGGTGAATGAGAATCACAATGACATGTGTCTATACTTATCTTTCACATAAATGATCATTATTTCATCATTAAATACAGTATATTGAATGATTGGTTGTTCTGTTGCTCTTCAAAATCAGCTTCTACCATTTTTATCCTCCCTCTGCATGACCAGCTGTAGAAGCCTGGGGACGTCGAGACATTCATGAGAGCTTGATTATGAAATTACGTTTTGATCATCTTTCTTTATTCTTAAAACATACTTATTAACCCTGCTCATTAATCTTACTTAGGGGGTGTTGTTCAAAACTGTAAATCAACTGCAACTTCGCAAATTGTAAAATTTATTTTCATTCGCGCACGGTATGCTCATTTAACAAGACGTGGATGAAACACTGATTTTGATTGGCACTTTCCGATCAACTGCAACTTGTGATCAATTGAGAATTATAAACAATACCCCCTAAAACTCATTTTAGTCACTTACATTTCTATCTTCCCTATGAGTAGCCAGCTGCAGTAACCTGGGGACGTCCAGATGTTCATGAGGGCGCTTGATTATGAAATTACATTTCGTTCCTCTTTCTTTATTACAAAAAACATACTCATTAACCCTCCATCTTACTGAAAACTAAAGCTCAGCCGTACAACCTGAGGCGATACAGCCTTCTACATCTTTGGGCCAAAACTGTGGAATAGCCTTCCCCACTTTACCAGGAAAGCAGAGACGCAATCAACCTTTGAGTCCTACCTAAAGACCTATCTGTTCCACACTCCCTTGTCGTTACAAGAATAACCAAATCATACCACCACTGAAAGATAAACCATAGCACTGATTAGGACATTATTTTGAGTAATTTGAGCGCCATGAGCGCCCAACTGAGGCTATCACCATCATCATCATACTTGGGAACTCACATTTCTATCTTCCCTCTGAGTGGAAAGCTGCAGTAACCTGGGGTGCGTCCAGATGTTCATGAGGGCTTGCTTATGAAATTACATTTCAACCCTCTTTCTTTATCCTTAAAACATATTCATTAACCCTCAACTTGGGGGGTGTTGTTCAAAACCAACTGTAAATCAACTGCAACTTTGCAGACTTAATACTTATTTTCATTCGCACACGGTATGCGCATCTAACAAGACGCGCATGAAACACTGATTTTAATTGGCACGTTCCGATCAACTGCAACTTGTGATCAATAGCAACTTAGAAACAACAGCCCCTAAAACTCATGTTTAGCAACTCACATTTCTATCTTCCCGCTGCGTGGCAAGCTGCAGTAACCTGGGATGCGTCCAGACATTCATGAGAGCTTGGTAGTCTGAGAAAAGACTAGTGCACTGCGTCTTGGTGCCGTCATCTTTGCGGCCTGACAGAGTGTTCAGGTAGTGATCATAGAGTTTGATCTGCACTTCAGATAATCTCACGCTGATCACAAACTCGTGTTTGGGTGGCAAGAATTTGGTCAAGGCGGTGTAGTCTTTCCTCTGTGGAAGATTAAAAAAAAATCAAAATTTGAATCTGATAGTTGCTGAAGTATTCTCTTATGGAAACACATATGACATTGACCAAAATCCTATTCTTCTAAAAAAGATTATTATGCTTGTTATTGATCAAGAAATAATATAAATATGGTTTTCTATTCAAGATTTCCCAATCTTATCCATAACTGTCAGTTTTTGTTTGTACGTTCAATTTTATTTTTTTTGTATGTTTCCTTTTATGGCTTTGTTCATTTAATTTCTTTAATTTGTTTGTGTATTTAGTTTTGATGTATTTGTTTTTCTTATATTATTGTATATAATTTTGTAATCATGTTCTTTTTATCTTGTGATACAGGGCCCCTTGGTCGAGCAGTTTTTATAAACTGAAAGGGCTACCCTGTTTAAATAAAACGACAAATAAAAAACAACCAAATAAGTTGAGTGTTAGAAGGAGAGGGACGAAGGGAAAGGGGAGGGGTGGAAAAGGACAGATTGAAGAGAACTGAAATATGCCAGTATACAAATTCATAATGAAAAACATTTAGACAAACGATAGTGGATCACTTAATCTCTCCTCCTTACAGGAGAGAAAGAAAGGGGGAAAATTGAAGAAAAATTTGATACAGGGTGAAAAAAAAGGAGAGGCAGTGAGAAAACTGAGAGAGGGGGGAGGGGGAGAGGAGGGAGTGCGACAGGTGGGGAGAGTGTGGGAGAGGGGGAAGAAGAAAAAGACCAGCGATGACAGAGAACTGACCTGCACACATCCTGATAGTAGATTGTGAAGTACATGAGCTCTCCTCTTCATGATCTTGACGTCTCTAGCAGTTGAGTCGCTGTGCTGTCCGTTGGTTATAGGATTCACAAACCTGTTCTTGAACTCCCTAAGTGTACCAAGTAGGTTGGGCTTCACAAAGTGAACCATACAATGATCTGATCAAAAACACAAAAATAATGATAAATGATAATGAAAAAAGTTTCAATAAAGATAATTCCAACTTTTGTGAAATAGAAACTGAAATTAGATTTGCCCATTTATACCATGGACTGATGAGCAGCACCAGTTCAAACGTCGCCCTATATCTTTTTTTGTCAAATGCCAGATGGGATACTAGCAACTCAAATCTTTTGCCTTTCAGCATGATGTTGATCGGAATTGATCCCAGAAACTGATTACTTTTCAAAATTCCAGGATATCTATTGCAACCAGATTTCTGTTACCTGTTACACATTTTCCAGATGCCTTGTGGTAGAGCAGAACAAAATTACCAGATTTGTCCCTAATTTGTGAGATTCTTTACAATTCTCTTTTCGCTGAATGGAATAAAAATGGACATCATAATTTCAGGTTTTCCAGATAGATTGGGGAACCCTGTTGATTTGTAGAACTAAGTAAAGGTATGTTGTTCAAAATCAACTGCAAATCAACTGCATGTGTGCAAATTGTAACGTTTTCATTAGCGCACGCTATGCACATTTAACAAGATGCTCATGAAACAATGATTTTGATTGGCACGTTCCGATCAACTGCAACTTGCAATCAATTGAAACTGTTGAACAACACCTCGTAAGTGTTTTTCTTACATTCTATGAGATTGTTCTGCAGTGGTGTGCCTGTCAGACATATCCTCCTCCTAGTGTTGATGCTATTCATCGCCTTGGAGATGGATGATCTCTCATTCTTCAGCATGTGACCTTCATCACATACCACTATGTCTGGACCTAGGAGAGAAAATGAAAAAAATATTGAGTAAAATCTATTAAAAAAAATATTTTACATAATACTCTCTTTCTAAATATGTAAACAAACACATTCCCCAAAAAAGGATGAGACAACATTATTTTACATGCAAGCTCTCTTGATGAATATGAAAACAAACACCCTCCCCCACCCCCAAAGGAAAGGCTGCGACACAAAATTATTTTAGACAAAAGCTCTCTTACTGAACATTAAAACAAATAAACATCGCCCCCCCCCCCTCTCTCTCTAAAAAAAAAAAGACGACATAAAATTAATTTACATGCAAGAATACAAGTGACTCTCAATCTGCATAAAGAAGACAGTTCTATGCAAACTGATTTTAAAAGTTCTCAGAAATTGTTCATCTTTCCCAAGCTGATTGGTGTTAAATTTGCATAAAAATATACCCCCTTAAAAAAAAAGCTTCCCGTTGGATAAAAACCGGCAACTAACAATATATTAAGACAATCCCTTCCCTTCCCCTTCCTCATGTACCGGTATTCATTTATAGAGTCATTAGAAAGAACAATATCCCAATGATATTATTGCCAAACATTTCAAAGAGAGTTAACTGATCATGTTCTAATGAAGAATTTTTTTTACATTGGTCATTAAAATGCATACTTCCTTAAAAAAAAAACAGCAGGAAAAAGAAGGAAATCTTACCTGGATCTACTAGAGTTTTGAGGAAGATGGCCTTCTCCTTTTTCTTGCGTATATGAGTGAGAAGCGAGAGATTTCTGTACATAGCATAACCCAAGATCATCACTCCTCCTTTCTTATGCCAGTGATCAAGATACTGAGCTCGGCTGGCATTGTTCTTCACTGAACTCAACTCATAGACCTGGATATCATGAATATAAAATCATTTAATTAAATGTGAGATTTCTGTACATCGCATAGGCTTAGATTATCACTCCTTCTTTCTTGTGCAAATGATCAAATTAAACCTGGGAAACTTGGGAACAATATTCTCCAAGTTTCAATCCACTTGACTTTTCCCTCACTGGAAAAAGCAAAGCATATTTTCGAGAATTAATAATAAAAAAAAAAATAATGAAACACTTTTATATAGCCCATAACACAATCATGCGAAAATCCCTAGGCGCTTAAAAAAACATAGAAAGAGAGAAAGAAGTCAGCGGAACTGGGATTATCAGAAGATTAGTTGTTTTTAAAGAGATATGTTTTCAAGTTTCTTCTGAAAGTTTCATATGGTGTAATATTTGTGAGGTAGTTTGGGAGGATATTCCATAAGATAAATGTGGCATGTGAGAATGATCGCTCACCATATGATTTTATAGCCATTACATGTAGAATCAAAACCTGATTCATTTTCATTCAGTATCAACCTACACTTACTACAATAATGAAAAGAAAATTGCTTTTTTTCTTGATAAAACTGAAGATGTTAGAGCAATAAGGCATCTTCATACAATTCGATTTGATTGATTGATTGATTTTTCCATTTCATTAACTCACAATAACAAATGGAAGAACAACTTACATTGAATGTAAAAAGTACAAACAAATAATGACAAAATATATACATGACAATTGTTCATAAACTATAAGTATGTTATGAAGGATGAGCTGTGGCATTAACAAAGTGGAAGGGCATGCTAAAGAAGCACTACTTGTAGGATGCATGCCCCCGAAATAAATGACCCTAATTTACTAACAGATGCATGACCCTAGTACTTACATTGATACCAGTGTCCATATGACCAGTCCATTTCTCAAACTCTGCCTCCCAATTGAGCACTGTGTTGAGTGGAGCTACAACAAAACATGTGTTCACCTTCATATCTTCACATGTCATTATAGTATGGAGGTAGCTGATAACCTGAAAATACAAAGAAATCAAAGTGATATTACTTAAAGTTTAAAAACTCATCAGGGGTTGTAGATTTTACTTTCATACTGAGTTCCTCATATCATTTTTTGGCGAGCAGTTAGATGATCTGAGAATGGTCTCAAGATTCCGCCGGTTCCGTCATTACCCTCCTCCTCATCATCACTATTATAACTATTACCACAGCCATCATTATCATTACTATCATCATCGTCATTATCATTATCACATCATCATCATCATCATCATCATCATCATCATCATCATCATCATCATCACTATTATCACTATTATCACTGCCATCACCAGCATCATCATCACTATTATCACCAGCATCAACATCATCATTATCAATGCCATCACTATCATCATCATTATCACTGCCATCATCATCATAATCATCATCACCATCATTACCATCATAATCACTACTACCACAATCATCATCACAATCACCACCACCACCATCACCATCATCATCATCAATCATTAGTTATCGAAAGCAAACAAACAACTAAAGATTGTAAGCTCTAAACCATACCTGTAGTGTCTTCCCGAGTCCCATACAGTGAGCCAGAATACACCCTCCTCCTTTTTCATCAGCTTTCTTGATTGACTCAAATGTACTGTCAAACATGAACTGGATGCCTTCAGCCTGGTGAGGTTTGAGGTGCTCAACGATGCGTTCATCCACCTCCAGCACAACTTCTTCAGTATCCTTCTCTTTCTCCAAGATGCAGGTTTTCACCACAGCACTCTTCTCAGCCTTCTCATCCTCCTCAGTGATGATCTGATGCAAAAAAAAAATTGTATGAAAGAGTTTACTAAATAAGCTGAAATTTTCGCAATAGTTGTATTTCAACGAATTTCGCTGTCTTGGCCTTGCGAAAATTTCCACTCCATATGATGCACATTCATATATAGATTTCTACAAACGTTGACAAATGAAAAGCATGAAAATAATAACATGCCAATGTGTCAAACTGGTCTGAAATCATGAAAATATATGCACGCTAAAATGTTGGCTAATACAGTAATAAGGAGGGTAACAATAGATATTTTTAAGAGACCTTCAATCACATCTCAATGCAATGCTGGGAATCAATGGAAATTAACATCAGTTTTCCACAATGTTGGATGTACATGTCAGATATCAGACAGTTAGAATATCAAAAATAATAAGCCGACTTTGGCTGTCATTTGAGATAGTCCTCAACAAGTAATTTTGTGGTACTTGCAATTTTCTCATTTTCCATATGCCTAAAACTTTACGTTTTTGAGAATGTCATTGCAGCAATATCCCACAAATGCAGCACAATAACGGGCAATTTGCATATATGTGTCAGTACTTAAAGCATCCCAATATGCAAACTATAAACAAGAAAAGCAATATTAATTTTGACTTAAACATGACAGTACCATTGTCAATATGGTAGGGGGCTCCTCCTCTGCGCCTCATTGACATACGCGATGTAACTCGCGCGATCGGTGAAATCAAGACTTTTTCCTGAAAATCTCCAACCGCGTGTAAACTGAATGTGATGCAGAGAAGGGACAGAAAATATTTTGAATGGCAAAAATGAGAGGGGTGTATATTTCATCTAAAATGACATTGTTCCTGGTCAACTTCTGCTGAGATATTTCTCACACATTATCTTTAGGATATCTGTGATAACATCAGAGTAAAATTGAATTGGATATTCATTGCCTTCATGCTTTTTCAAGCTGAAAGTTTAGGTGCGCAGACGTGGGACCTCTCATCATACAATAACAAATGATGATTTTGTAGAGGAAGGGGCTTACCTCTTTTCTTTTCTCCTCAATTCTTTTCCGCCTCTCTTTCTCCTCCTCCTCGGCGGCTAACGTCTCAGCTTGGAGTTTGCTCTTCTTTAGCACCCTACGGATGTGCTTGCGGCCCTTCTTTGGAGAATCATTCTCATCATCTGAAGCACCAGAGCCCTAGACAAAAATTATCAGCAAAGGAATAATGAAAGTGAAGTGATTAAAATTTTCAAATAAATCTTAATAGAATCTGTAAAATATTTTTGGTGAGTCTCTGCTGATATCCCCCCAAAACTACACAATATTTATGTCTTGGATTGTTATGTACTGAAATGAGTAATGTTGCATATTTATTGATATTTGTAAGCAAGTTTTGATGATATTGAGAAAAATTGTAACCATATTGAAGAAATATAGAGCATAAATCAGAAAATTATTTCTTCCCATTCTTTCAGGCCATAATGCCCCACACTATTAACTGAACCTCCAAAAAGAACCAGACCTGAGCATTTTTTTCTACATTACATTCAACTAAAAAAATAACATTAAACTTATAGATACATATGTGAAATAAATACAGCCTGAACAGCAATTTTCAGCAAAACAACAGATAAATATTGTAGAGAAATATTCGTTTATGCACTGTAAATCGCATTGAGCATAAAATGTGAGAAATAGCCCACCCTCAATACAACTGAGAATGAATACTTTTCATAATCGTTCTACAACAGAAAATATTACTACGGAAAATGACTATCAAAGGGATAAGAAATATTGAAACTCAATAAAATGTCTCTTCTTAGAGCTTTTTTCCTTCTACTTTTTTTATTAATATATTTTGTGGCCATAATGGTTCATGTATACGTTAAAGGATTTTAATAGAAACATAGAAAAGTGAAATTACACACTTTCATCTTTCTGGTTTAAAGAAGAAAAGTCACTAACCTTCTGATCTTCTTGGCTTTCATCATCTTGAGTCTTGGTTTCCTTTTCCGAGTCAGATTCCGAAGCAACCTTTATCCGTCGCCTCTTCTTACCTTTGCCTCTGCGTTTCTTGGTTGTTTCTTTACTGGAGTCTGCCTCAGAGCTGGTGTTATGCTCCTGTTTCTTGGCTCTCTTACGTGGTTTCTTGAGTTCTGTAGCAGAGTCTTCGGTAGAAGTAGCTGTTTGGGATCGCGTAACACGCTTTCGTTTAGGCTTCTCATCTGATAGATTTTCTGATTCCGATGATGTGAAGTAGTCATCAGTATCGATCTCCTTCCGTTTCTTATTCTTTGTGGCTTTGCCCTTTTTCTTTGGCGCTGCCTTGCCTTTCTTGCCCTTCTTTTTACTTGAGGTGTCTTCTTCCTCCTCTTCGCTCGAGTCGGAGATATTAACACGAAGCAATGGATGAGTCTTCTTTGTTCCAACCTCATCATCAGAATCCTTTTCCTCTTCATCTTCACCATTCTCATCTTCATTTTCTTCCTCTTCCTCTCCATTTTCTTCTGGGTTCTCCTCTTCCTCGTCCTCGTCATCAGTTTCTTTCTTGCCATTTCTTTTCTTTCCTTTGTCATCTCTTCCCTTCTTGCCATCCCCACTTCCGCCCGTTCCATTTTGCCTGCTCTCCCCAGCATCGTTATCCCAATCTTCATCATTTTCCTCCGGCTCTTCTTCTTCTGCTTTCTTTTGGGCTTTCCTCTTGCTACGCTTGGATCCAGCTCCATCTACTTCCTCATCATCATCCTCATCATCGTCATCGTCCTCCTCCTCATCGTCACCATCCAACTCCTCCATAAGGAGTGCTTCTGGTACTTTCTCCGGACTATCCTTCTTTTTCTTGCTACTGCTATTCAGGCTCTTCCACTTCAATCCAGAACATTCATCACTTTCATCATCCCCAGATTCATCAGAGGAGGAGTCATCAGAACTTAGAATTTCCCTGCTCTTCGGATCGATCTTTGCAGGAGATTTTCTAGGCTTCTTGGTTTTACTAGGATTTTCTTCGGATTCTGATTCCTCATCAGCAGTCTTTTCTATTGCTTGCTCTGTCTTAACGTCTTCTTCATCATCTTTAGGCACATCTTGATCATCGTGCTCACTCTCGGAAGCATCATCACTCCCGCTTCCATGATTACGGTTACGTTTCCTTTTCAAACCTCCAATACCCTCCAGCTTCTTTAATTCCATTTCCTCTTCTGAGGCAGAGTTCCTCTCAGTTGCTTCAACCTTCTTCTTTTTCCTGCTCAACCTAGTGGCACGTTTTTTCGCCTTTTTACTGCCCCAAGTTTGGTCATTTTCATCACTTTGCTCAGGTAAACTCTCTTCCTCTGAAGATTCCTCTTCACTTGTTTCAGAGTCTTGTTTGCTTGTTGGCAGTCCCTTTGACTTCTCAACTTTTTCTTTTTTCTCCGCTGCTTCATCTTGGGAGGCCTCGGTGGAAGACTCCCCAGGAATGCCATCGAAGCCAGACTCTCCATCAGGGTTGCTGGAGTCCAATCCTGGTCCTTCTCTTTTCTTAGTCGCATCATCATGGTCAGAGTCAGAATCTGATTCAGGATCTTTCTTTCCAGACTTGGAGAACTTCTTTGACAATTCTTTCTTTGCCTTTCCAGGAGATTTCTTAGATCTTGATGACTTTTTAGGAGAATAGTCAGATCCTTCGCTTTCTTCACTGGAATCATCATCTGATCCATCTATCATTGACATCAGTTTGGCCTCTGTGTCCTCCTGCGATGCCCTGGGGCTCGCACCTTGTGATTCACTCCTAGATCTCGATGATCGTGGTGTGACTTTCACTTTTCTGGCACTGTGTTGACTAGACGGACATTCATCCTCCTCCGCCTCATCATCATTACCATCATCTTCAGAAGAGTCTATATTTGTTTCATCATCAGAAACATCTTCCTGTTGGATATTTTCAGGAAGTGGTTTACTGTTCACTGTGGTACCATTGTCAACTTGCTCCTTGTCTTTGAGTTCTATTTCCTTTGTGACATCACCATCTTGGATGTCATTAGTCTCATCTTCATTATCATTTGCCTCATCATCTCCTAAATTCCCCTCCATATCAACATCTTCAAGAGAGCTATTTTCCATTATCTTTTCATTGTTCTCTATATGTTCCTCTCCAGTCATGCTGGTTTGATTTACTTCTGTATCATCAGCGTCCATCGCATCGGCCACATTTCCTAATCCATCAACATCATCCACACTAGATTCCTCACATAAACCACTGGCTTCTTCAACACCTTCCATCTCTGTAGTGTCCATTGGCACATCCATTGCACTCTCAATTTTGTGTGTTTCATCTTCTCTTGCCTCCTCATTCTTTGGTTCAGGTGTCGAAGCAGCACTGTCTGGCTGGGCCTTGGACTTCCTCTCTGGACTGTCAAAGTCCTCAGGGTCGGTCCCATCCAAGGCAGAATCACTCTTGTGGACATCCCCATAGAGTTTCCTCTGTACACACGCTTCGAGATCTTTCAGGACGGATTTGACTTCACCGACGTGTTTCAAGGCTAGATCCATCTGCAGCTTCTGCATGTTAGGGACCTCCTTCTTAAGTCGGACCAGGCTCTTCATGAACAATGCCTTGTTGCTTATATTGCCCACAAGGTATTGCAGGAATTCCTCAGCGATTGCTGCATCCTGCATTTGCAAAGATTTCTTCTCCTTTTTAGGCTCCTTCACAACTTTCTTTGGTGCATTCACCTTGGCTTTCTCCTTTTCCTTCTTTTCTGTTTTGACAGGATGCTTGAGGAGCGCGGAGCACTTAGCGACCAGTTCTGTTAGCGGTGAAGGCTCACATATATAACATTTCCATTTCTTCTGTGATGTTGTGCGATTGAATTCTCCTCTTCCAAGATTGCGTATGATGCAACGCTTACAAAAGGTCTTGGGGCAGAAGTCACAACAGGACAACAAACCACCTTCCCCACACCAGCGACACTCCTCCTCAATGCCATCTTCATCAAGTTTCCATGGACCACTGTCGTAAAACTCCTTGCAAGACTGCGAAAGAGACAAAGTAAGAAAAAAAAAAGATAATTTGGAAGAGACCTTTGTGTTTTTACAGTATATGCATTTGATATTAAAAAAATGTCAAAGCTTTGTCAAATAGCTCTGATCAAAGTTTTCTTCTAACTTGGATGGATATATGTATGAAAATAACACATGTAGTAATGACTATAGCGCTGAGAACTTAGAGACTTATAAGAGAAGCTCTAACAAGTAACATAGAATTTCTGAAACAGTCCCGACATGCACTTGCGGGAACTAATAGATAAGCTTTTTCATCACTCAACCGAACTCCAAATTAGATTTTGATGTGAATATTACCTGCAAACTACATTTTTTTGTATTCTAAACACATTAATATCAACAAACCTGCACTCTGGTTGAAAAAATTGCTTCTGTTTCACATAAATATAAGACAATGCTCTATAAAGAAACTGATATACCTGTATACTGATGCCTTTATCACCTTTGTCAATATTATCCCTTTAACAAAGACATTTTAAACATCTCTTCTCCTATAATAGAAAACTAGCCTATTGTTCCTATCCGACATGATTATTTAAAAATTCCTTAAAAAAGGATGCATTCATTAATTTACCTTGCAGATGACGACACTCAGTACCGGATGACAGAAGAAAGTTCTCTTGTCAAATGGGTTGACTTGGCTATTGCAGGCGGTACAGAACACAGACTCCACGCTTGAAGGTGTAACTGGGGAAAAAAAACAATTAAATCAAATGAAAATGACAACCATCATGTTCAAGCGGTGAAAAACAGAAAATATGGCAATTATATCATCAATTATATTCGATTTCTACAAATTCCTTAGATTTCAATCAAATACAAGGTAAATGGTATAGAATATCAATGCAAAATGCATTTTCTACATTCAAGTAATAATACGAGAAATAAATTAAATTACTATTACATGTATGAAAATGGATTCTACAATTTATAATTCATAAAATCAATCAATTATTACGGTGCAGACTCCCTGAACCACCAATATTGCAATTCCAACTAGTCTGGAACAATAGTGAAAGGCTGGTTGGCAGTTACTAAAAATTCACATGGATCCCACTCTCTTAAAAAATCCGCATTGGCTACAAGTACATCATAGGATTAATTAAAAACTTAATTGTGATTGTCTACAAAGTTCATTTAGGTCAAGCCCTAAGCTAGGAGACATACATTGATATATGCAGCCCCAAAACTCTTGAAAAACTACCTCCTGACTAGCGAAATTCATCATTGAATATATTCAAATCAAAATTTTTAAAAAATCTGCTTGACAAACCAGTTCTTCAAAGAAACGTTTAGTGCGGTAGAATACATTCATAAAGCTTCTGCACTTCATACACAAGTGTAATTTGAAGATTTGAATCTTGTGAAGGATGCATTTTCTTACTTTGATTACTGGGGTCTTTCTTTTCTCTCTTCTCCCTGGTGAACTGCTTCTTGAACTCCTTGCTCTTATACCAGTCATCATCCCCATCAGGAGCAGCCTCTGGTTGAACTATCACTGTACCTGTGGTTAAAGGGATTCAAGAGTTGCATCATCATTGAATTCTTTGATTTTAGTGCCCCCACCCCATCAGGAATATCAACTCATTGAAAAGCCCAGGTTAGTGAGGGTTAAAAATAAAAATAATAGTGAGGATTTATATAGCGCCTACACAGTCAGTTTTGACTGCTCAAAACGCTCCTCATATTATTACCCGGTCACTGGATGGCAATTCAAGCCTAACATAAAGGCAGCCAAATAGGAGCTCAAATCATCAGATAATATGATGCTGTCTCCTACAGGTCCCCAATCACACCTGGGTAGAGTGCAGCTTTGTGGATACATTTCTTGCTTAAGGAAATTAACCCCATGGATGGGACTTGACTAGCCGCCTTCTGGTTGAAAGCCATGAGCCAGGTTCACTACACCACAACTCTTCCAAATCAAAAGTCAAACAGAAGTAAAGTATACACACCTTAGGGTGTTTCTTCATTGAGTGAACTGTCATACAGTCCATTCAACTAATTTCAATTTTTTTTTTTCTCTTTAAAGGTCCAGTACTTAAGTCATTCCTTATAAATATCATGAGAGTCAACAAACTGTCAAGTACTTATCAAAACAACAATAATTCATTATCAATGTTACTTCATAATACTATAATATACAAATTGTTCAATGATTAATATTTGCTGTAGGATGACACTTCTCTGACTTGACTAGCATGACATGTTAGATGGAATGGCTGGTTATAACATATATGTTTACCTTCAGGTATTTCCTCATTGAGTGAACTATCCACCAATGATTCATTAGACACATTACAATCTTTCTCCTTAGACGAGTCACTCCCAGCATCATCCTCACCAGCCGAATCGCTCTTCGTCTTCAGCTGGTAAACAAAGCCGTTATTGACCCCCGTCAGAGCCTTGATCGCCCGCTGGCTGCCGAAACCGGTAGGTTCTGGTGACATGTTGGGCCTTACGAAACTGTTCTTCTTCTTCTTGTCACCATCCGGGGTACCACCAATCCTTGTCTTGTTGTTTTGCGGTTTTTCAATGGGGGTTCGAGAGGTTGAGGGTTGGTTTATGAGAGCGTCTGGTATAGAGTCATTGGAGTCACTTTCTGATGAAGCAATCCGGCGAGTGAAGCCAGGTTTCCTCCTGTAAAAATTTATAATTGAATTAAAAAAAAAAGCAGTGCTAGAACTGATGTCAATAACAAGGTATTTGTGTGACAGAAAAACATCTATAAATGTTTTATTGTATTTTCCTCTTTTTGGGAGCAATAAACCTGTAAGATTCACATTGTTGTTTCTTATAATTTAAAATGTTTTCTAGCAGACATACACATCAAGATCACTCAGTCATGATTGACCTCCAAACTCTTTGACAAAAAATAAGAATGGTCTTTCTCACGAATGAGAAGGAATAGAATTTTAAAGAACTGTATTGTGAAAATTCACTTTGTATGACAATATCATAAGTCTAGCTAAAAATGTATCCATTTTTATTTTTACTTTTCTGAACAAGTAAAAACCTACAATCATTGATACAAGAATTAGATGTGGTCATCTTTTTCCTCAAAATCTATTTCGGCTGGATTGTTTGATTCATGTCAGAAAATATTATATGTTGCAGAAATGTAGTGTACTAGCCTTTAATTTTCTTACCTTTTAGCTCCCTCCGTTGGTGGTTTGAGCTGAACATGACAGAAAAACACAGATGGTGTACATTATGCAATATGTAATCACAGAGGTGAGAGTAACAATAGGTTTGGGGAAGTTCCACCTAGTTTTTTCAAAACGTGTCGAAAAAGATAAAATGGTGTTCCACCCATACACATGTGACAAAGTTTCTGACACAAATAGAATACAGTGTAAAACTGTATCTAGTGAAAATACGCAACTGTTACCAGATTCACATTACAATGAGCAAAAACGATAATTGATTTACGACAATATTGTGAAGCAAAAACAACCAATAACAATATTATTGTTCTTCAATACTACTTAGATATATACAATATTTTTATTTATATGGAATGGGTGATCAATGTTTACACAAATATAATTTCAAATGATTCCTAAGAAGTTGGAATGACATACATGAGGAAAGAAGGGATAGTTATGATCCTTTTACCACTTGCAAAAGTGCTCTACATGAACAGTCACTGCGAGCAGCATAGGCAAAGGAATGGGACAAAATAAAGGACTTTTATTCAAGACAATCATAATTTCTAGAGGTACACAAAATAAATGGCTTTCCATCCTATTCTGTGGAGAAATGTTGAACAAGTGTATGTGAATTAAAAGGGAAACTGCCTTAGTTTGCGTATATCTACCTAATGAATAGAGCACTAGAATAGAGTTGTTACTTTTTACAAGTCAATTGTCTCTTCTGCTCACAGTGAGTGGAATTTGGACTTATTTGTTACCTGCTATCATTATAAAAATGTGGAACAAGACATGTTCACATAATCCAACTGTCACCTACTGTCCTCAGCTTTGTAGTTATAGCAGGTAGGAAAAATACTTATGATCTTTACTGTATAACTATAAGCATTAATGATTAAGTTTTGTCTGTAAGATACTGGATAATGGGAAAATGTCTTGATGGGATAACTTACCCCTAACTTAATTGTCAAGACCATGTTGCACGTATGACCCAGCCTACTGATGAACCATGTTGAGACAAGAGGAGAATGATCAAACTCAATCAAACCAAGATGGAGATTAGATGAAAAGTTTTTCGCTTGGTCTGGTACGTTCAATTC
Source organism: Temnopleurus reevesii (assembly GCA_036244855.1). Taxonomy (NCBI): domain Eukaryota; kingdom Metazoa; phylum Echinodermata; class Echinoidea; order Temnopleuroida; family Temnopleuridae; genus Temnopleurus; species Temnopleurus reevesii. Next base: position 66,599 of record BQKZ01000350.1, read on the forward strand.
AGTAGTATCTGTACGAGGGCTAAACTCTCCTAGCTGAGGAAGTCAAAGGCTCATTCGGCAAGAATGTTCTGAAATTTGGAAATAGACATTGTGAATAATTGAAATAATAATAATAATAATAATAATAATAATAATGATATATGGTAGCTAGCGTACTTTCATGAATCCTCAAGCCAGGGCTCAGAGAAATTTAATTCCAGTGGTGATATACAACAAAATGAAAGTCAAAATGCACATAGGTTGCCCTTCAAGGTAGACAGTGATGCTGAACTCCTGAAGGCTCCGTGGAAAGGCATTTATGAGTGAGCAAATGCTCGTCCCCCCCCCCCCCCCCCCCAACTTCCAAGATCTCTTACTCTTAGTCTTATCTTAGAAATTGGAACTTGTAAAACTAAAAGATATTCAATAATTCAATGCCATGGGTACTGAACAATTCTGTGATAAATAGGATTAGGAACTCATCTGTATCAGCTTCATGTATTGCATGGAGGTATGCCTACTTGATATGACCCATGTATGATGTAGCAACACTGGATTAATTAAGTTTTATTAAGATTTATTTTAATGTTTATTTCTTTTCTGTTTTCATAATCAAAATCAAAATCAAATGAAGACTGAAGTGAAAAGAAGTGTACGTCAAATATCTCTTTCGAAATCTATGGCTATGTCTACATTAAAATTAAAAAAAGGTCCTACTTAATGCTTTTTCAGTGAGGTAAAGATCTAATAGCTTATTTACAAAATTGTGCATATTGCTCTCACCTCGGTCATTGTCGGTATTTTCATTCATTCATTCGCCGCGCCGCATCACATGCACGCACCGGCTAGTGGGCACAAATCTTCACACACAAAACCCATACACTAATTCCCGTACAGTAACCACACAGTACGATACAGTCTGCGGGTTTAGTCTCTCTCTCAAACTCACAAATACTGACCAAATCATATCATTTTTTTCGTTTACGACTCGTAAAAGCAGACAAGATAGGAAGACTTACCTCTCCTTTTACGATTCAAAGTGGCCGTGGAAATCTTCTACATCGTGTGAAGGTAAACGAATCAAGGTTTCAATCTGGTAATGAAAAAATGTTGAATTTTACTCGAGTCATATCATTCTGTACCGCAGACTCCCGCTTTCTCACAGATGAAAAAGTCCTCTCAGCAATTTGTCTGACCCGGAAGTAATACGTTTCTTGCATAAATTAGCATATTAACATTAAGCTGGCTCAAAATCGAGAACAATTCACTCAATTTATTTAAATAATCTATAATTAATGTGGAAATTAATACAATAACACCCTAATTATTTATGACCTCATCAAGAACGTTCAAATTATTTTTACCAATTAATCATTTTGCATTAAAGTAAGACTACGATACATTTGTTGTGTACATAAATTGCGCGCTAACAAAGAGAAAAGCAGCTTTCGCTGGACGACGCGAACAAATCTATCCTGACGGATTTTTATGGTTGCGAGGTCAAATTCCTCATGAAAAGGACTACTGTATGGAAAGGATGCGAATAAATCCACATGTACATGTATATATATATATTCGGTTTAAGATGTCTAAAAAGCATTAATTAACAATTATCGTGAAACAGGTTTAAAAGTACTATGCGACCCTTTAAATATCTTTGAAACAGGCAAGAGATTCGAAAGTATTGCAATATAATAGAAAATTACTACACGAGAAGAGTAAAAATAGATCAGTGCTCAAACTGAAGCACGTATATGGCTTTCGGCTAGTGAAATGGTAATTATGATCATTATGTCTACTCGCCGACGGCAGACTCCACAGTTGTTGAAAAAAAAATCTTTCTGAGAGCTCAATTTTGTATCTTGTACAGGCTAACGCATATACTACAAGATTTTTAGTCTTACGACCGTATATAAGACAAGTTTTACAATTATATTGAAAGACTCTAGTCTAGAAGTCGTCTCGAGGCGTGGTATTTTGATACTTGAAACTTGATGAAGTCGCGGGCTAAATAGTCGCATGTGTGACAAAAGCCAAATCAGGGGCAGTCTTTTAAGACTGGGGTAATTTTCTTTTTCCGGCTTTCCAAAAAGCCCTGTATTTATAATTTTTTCAGAAATTCTTTTCCTAAACTGTGAAATAGGGGTAATTCTAATAAGTAATAGCTAGCCTATACTGTGTGCTAAAATCCGGTAGTACGACCGTCACAAATTACTGGGGTGGGAATTGGCCAATTTTTGGTCTGAAGGGGTAATAAGATGGTGATTGGGGCCGCAAAAATTTGACCTGTCAACTTTTTAACAACTTTTTTTTTCTTCAGGATTGTCAACTCGATTAGGGGGCCCGGAGAAGGAGGGAGGGGGAATTTCGCCCCCAAACATCTTCTTATATCACTTGCACTGTCCCTACGGCTTCCCTGATCGACAAGACTGGACTCTGCTCGTAAATGGTTTGGTCTCGAAGGGTCTGGCCTATCCACTCACAGTCACATAGAGGAGGTGCATCCTTTATAAACTTTTTTTTGGGTCAATATTTATGAATATTGAATGCAACACTCCCTCAGAAATAAAAATATATTTTTATCATATTTTTTTGCGTTTCCTTGTACATTTTGTATAGGCAGGTTATGATGATATACAAAAACATTCCTGAAAAAAAATCGATGACCAGATGTTTGAATCCGCGGCGTGCAAGTGGGTCCGGGATTCCCCAGAGAAAAAAAACCCCACCAAATTTCAAGTTTCGTATTGGAGGCTTTCCTTCATGAAAGGGGAACCAACCCCTGAATTGAATGAAGAATAACCAGGCGAACAAAACTGTGAAAATTTGTGCAAAATCGGACAACCCGTTCAAAAGTTATATATGAATTCTCACATTCACAGAGATTTGACGATCACTGCCGCTCATGGGGATCAATTCAATTCAATTCTATTATATCGGTTTGGTCGGCAACACCGATGGAATCGGTGACGTCATAAAGAAGAACGTATTCCTCACTTACTTTGTACATGATCGATCATTTAAAAAAAAATGGATGTAAACTTTAGAGTAAGGTTGCAACATGATTATTTTCAAAATACATGTAGAATCGAAAAAGAAATGCTATATAAATCAATGCTATAAAAATTGGCATTTTGATGACTTTTCCGAAAACTGGGAGAAAATGTAAGAATGTGTATTTACAGTGAATGACGAGTTGTCCGACATGACTTCGCAGATTTGCCGATCGCACGGATCCCAATATCAGCGATAGGGATCTTCATAATTATCTCTGTGAATTGGACAATTTATAACTTTTAAACGGATTTTCCGATTTTGCTGAAATGAATCGCAAATTGATCATCTGATTTTTCTTCATTGAGCACGATAAAGACGGGATTGGTTCCCCTTTAAGGCCATATTGAACTTGTGCAAAAAAAAAAAAAAAAAAAAAAAAAAAACTACTGAAGATGAGGAACTTCACATGGATCCACGAATTCGACTCTTTATCTTTGATGTATATGCAGCCCCCCCCCCCCCTGAGGTCCATTATTTCGCTCACGGGGATGAAAATGGACTGAGAATAAGATGATAATTATAGAGTGACTGACGAAAATGAATATTAAATTCCCTTCATTGTTATTTGTTGCTATACCGTATCTANGCGTGCAAGTGGGTCCGGGATTCCCCAGAGAAAAAAAACACACCAAATTTCAAGTTTCGTATTGGAGGCTTTCCTTCATGAAAGGGGAACCAACCACTGAATTGAATGAAGAATAACAAGGCGAACAAAACTGTGAAAATTTGTGCAAAATCGGACAACCCGTTCAAAAGTTATGAATTCTCACATTCACAGAGATTTGACGATCACTGTCGCTCATGGGGATCGGTGTGGTCGGCAACACCGATGGAATCGGTGACGTCATAAAGGAGCCGTAGGCTATTCCTCATTTACTTTGTACATATCCATCATTTGAAAAAAATATGGATGTAAAATTTAGAGTAAGGTTCCAACATGATTATTTTCAAAATACATGTAGAATCGATAAAGAAATGCTATATAAATCAATGCCATAAAAATTGGCATTTTGATGACTTTTCCGAAAACTGGGAGAAAATGGAAAAATGTGTATTTACAGGGAATGACGAGTTGTCCGACATGACTTCGCAGATTTGCCGATCGCACGGATCCCAATTAGCGGTAGGGATCTTCATAATTATCTCTGTGAATTGGACAATTTATATCTTTTAAACGGATTTTCCGATTTTGCTCAAATGAATCACAAATTGATAATCTTATTTTTCTTCATTGAGCACGATAAAGACGGGATTGGTTCCCCTTTAAGGCCATATTGAACTTGTGCAATCTAAAAAAAAAAAAAAAAACTACTAAAGATGAGGAATTTCACACTCTTTATCTTTGATGTATATGCAGCGCTAGAGAGGTAAATAGAGTCCACCCCCCCCCCCGGAGGCCCATTATTTCGCTCACGGGGATGAAAATGGAATGAGAATAAGATGATAATAGAGTGCCTGTCGAAAATGGAAATTAAATTCCCTTCATTGTTATTTGTTGCTATACCGTATCTTTAAAAAACGGGGTTAACATTTAGGACCTAGTCAAAACATTGAATATTTCAAAATAAATAGTTCGTGGTCGAAAATAGGAGGCGGGTGCCGAAAATGATCCGAACTTAGAAATGCATGGGCACTTTTGTTATTGTGATTTCTTAAAGGGAATGCTCCCCTAGTTTTTAATCCAAAAGACTATTGGACGGTGATGTTTCCATATTCCACCTTCCATTGGTCAGTGTTGGTTTCAGTATGGATATATGCTAACAAGAACTTTTTACATTATTTTTTTTCATTTATTTTTTTAAATACTAAATTAAAGCTGGTGTTGCTCCCCAAAATCGAAGCAGACCGTCATTTTCTCAGTGTACCATCGGGGCCGAACGAGAAACGGGCAGCTTGCAAGCATAATCACACACGCATGTACACACACACACACACACACACACACACACACACACACACACA
>BQKZ01000350.1:85288-99181 GCA_036244855.1 Temnopleurus reevesii
CTCTCTCTCTCTCTCTCTCTCTCTCTCTCTCTCTCACACACACACATACACACATACATATACACACACACATACACATTCAAAGTAAGCAATTCCTATTGGTACTGTCTCTATACTTTCTGGTAAGCAATAACCACACATAAGATATGATGTATAAACAATCGTACATCTTCCATTGCTTCACTATCAGACAATTGGATTATCAGTAACACACACTTTCCGAGATACATACTCACACACATACACATATATGAATACAACAACGCCACCCACACACACAAACGTACACAAGCTTTCATCCACTCTTTCATACACCTAAAACAGTATATTTTCCCCCAATCCAATGTCTTATCTAAATGGCATTAATATTACTTTATTTTCATTAAAGAACAAGAAAATCATCCGAAATCAATGAGATGAAAACAATAATTTCATTGGTCATATAAGTATAAATTTCTTTTATTTGGCTTCAAAAAGACAAATTCTCAATATTATTTACATCAATGTCATAATAATAATATCAACATATATCAGAGCAACTCCATAATGAATACAATTCACATGAATACAATCTTCAAAGAAAACTCTCCTTATCACTCATTGATAAATACAATAAAAAGGAAATAAATACGTTAAGACTTTACAACAATTGACAGAGTGTGGAAATCCCTTCCAGCATAAAATAGAAAACATAAAATATTGACAGTGAAAACAAAAAAGACATATAAAACAGGACATAAAGTCCCAATGGAGTACTTGTTAACATAACTAGTACTGCTACACACAGATTAGGGTATTGGTGTAAATAGTCTGAAAGTATTATTAGTATCATTTACTATTATTAATGTTTGGAACTTGTAAAGTATATCTCCACAGATTGAATGGTTAAACCTAATCAATCATTGCAGCTACTGAGAATGACAAATAAAAAACAAACATTTAAAAGATAGACGAATTAAGAATTATCTTCCATTTCCAAATATTTTCACCAATTAGTTCCAAGGTATAATTTGGTCAATAAGTGCATCATTCAAAACTAATTTATTTGAATTGTTACTGTTATACAGACAGGAATACTGTTATCAAGACAGTGAATACTTGACAGAAACAGAACATTGACCTATAGGAATACAGGAGCCAATGGTACAAATGAAGTTTCATGAAAATTTCCCTTACAAATTACATTTTGAAATTAGTACTCACCCATGGAATATTACTGAACAATGAAGCTCAGCCTAACAAATTCACAAAATGTTGAATAGTCAGGAAGAAACTAGGACTAACAATATTTTGATAAATACACACAGTAAAAACAGGTGGTGTGTTGGAAGACACAATTCTATATTTAACAGTTCCAGTGTTTACATTAATACTGAATTAGGTCAATCAATTGAGATATTACTGCACAACAGATTGTCTTAAGCAAAGGGTGATGACAAGGAACAAATCAACTGGAAACTCGTAAATTCTGACATCGAAACGAAGACTGCACAGTTGAGAATATGTGCGCTTAAGAAGGGGGGAAACAGAATACTTGGAAATTAGTCGTAAGTAGTAGTTTGTAAGTAGCATTTCATGTACGAATATTTAGTTCATCCAATAGTACTGGCATTATGTTACGTAAAATGGGGTGAACAGGGACACTTGGTGAATAGGACAAAACTCAGTCCATTAAAGATTCCTTTTTGATGAAGTGGATAACTCTATGGACCCCATAGTGGGATAAATGCACTGAACAGTAATAATAATAATAATAATAATAATACACGGCTTTTATATAGCGCTTATCAACTCTTCATTAGAATTCTCTAAGCGCTCTACAATTGCAGCATTATTNCCTCACCTGGGTTGAGTGCAGGACAATGTGGATGAATTTCTTGCTGAAGGAAATTGAAGCCATAGGCGGGATTCGAACCTACGACCCTCTGGTTGAAAGGCGAGAGTCAGAACCACTACACTACGGCGCCTCCACGTGAAGACCATTAAAGATACATGAGTACTTTATTGATTAACCAATTCTTAACAGGATAAATTGTTTGAATACGAGTGATCTGCGGCATATTTGTGAATAAGTAAATATCTTTTTTTGTCTGAAAATTTAGTGCACTGAACAGTACTGGCAATGAGAACCATGTTTCTAATTATAACAGCACTATGCTCATAGTCTGAATGAATACCATTACATAAAGATATGTAAGTACTTTGTTGATCAACTGATTCATAATAGGATGAATTGTTTGAATATCTGTGGCACATTTGTAAATAAGTATTTTTTCATGTCTGAATATTTAGTGAAATGAACAGTACTGCATTGAGTACCACAAGTCTAATAATAACAGTACTGTATTTAAAGTCTCAATTAATATCCTTATATAAAGATGTAAGTACTTTAGTGATTAACCAATTCATAAAAGCATAAATTGTGGACCTTAAAACGGACAATATTCAATATAATGAGCTATGTGAAGATGAATATCAAATTGTTGTTCCCTTTGGAATAACTTTGACAATACATTGCAAATCAGTGAAAATTAGGAGGAATACAATTGCATGAATAAAACTTCACATAGTTTCTGAAAACAGTATAAAATTGAATACCCTAAAATGTCTGATTCAATCAGGAAAAGTAGCAATATATTAATGTAGTTGGAAATAGGTATATAATTATCATAGATTTATATCTTATTTGACATATCAATATTAATTCCAAAGGATGCAAGCAAGTTATAACACGGGTGCAAATTTTCAAAGCTATTATGAAAATGTTTTTTCATTAGTTTTGAATAAAGTGCCAATGATAAAAAGGAATAGGTGTGTGCACCAATCGACATTGAAATCCATTTCATGATTCCAATGTGTTCTCAAATACAAAGTGCAAAGACTAAAACAAAACATGTTCTTTACATAACTTGAAATAGAAACACAAAAAATGTGCAAATCACAATTCGCAGTTGATAGCAACTCAATCTTGTCAAAATGTATAATGTGTATTAACATTAAAAACAATGTTACAATTATTTCAAATGAGATGTTTAAAAATAGTTCACAGATACCATAAGCTACAATAATCCAATATAAAAATTGATAACATCTATTATTCTTTATCGAATGTGTGAAATCTATTCATGGCCAACACAAGTGCAACATATACCTATGTACACGTATAGACAGTTTAAAATTTCCTTGGAAAATGGGAAACTGCTAAACATTAACTAGCTTGCATCCATTGGAAAATAAAAGGAATCAAGAACAAAGTCTAAATTTGTTTAAATATCAATCATTAATAATTTCATAAGATGATTAAAAAAGATGAGTGGAAGGTTTGTTAAAATATGAAGGTTTCAGTAAATATCTAGACTTGTGACCAAATTCATCATGAAGTAGGATGGAATCATTTGGAATTTATTTACAGGATCTAAAAATCAGGATGAAATGCTTCAAATGCAGCAGCTAATGCTCAAGGCACAATTTATGCAAGGTAAAAATTTGGACAAGATAAAAACTGCTCCATTACACAGCCTTCCACATTCAAATTCTACATTCATACACATAAAGATAAAATGTAGTTCACATTAGTTTAAAGCCTTCTACCATCTAGTGTATTAGCACCAACACTTCCTTCTAACTTCACAGAACCATGACAATATCTCAATATATTCAAGAAAAAACATAACAGAATGGAAATACTTAAAGAGGGCAATGATAAAGTAAAGTCAGAATGGGCATCACATAATGTCCATAATCAGAGTTGTCAATGCATAGGTTTTGAAGCCCAGTCCAACCACAAAATCAATTTCACAAGTTAATTTTTGGTTAATCGTTGGACTGGTCTCAAACTTGGCAGAGTTGCCGAGGTGCGGAAATGGAATGTTCATAGGAAGTTATATTTGGATCTCCTCCTCGTTACCGGTAGGATGAGAGAAGACAATGCCTCCAGCGATGCCCCCTCCGTAGTGCATCCGCTGAGGGGTGGTGTTACCTGAGGTCACCCTACTACTCTGGGAGCTTACACCTGTCGATGTGACGAGTGGCGATAGGGAGGGGGAACCTGGGGCAAGAGGTGATAGCGACGGGGAGAGGTCCGGAGAGACGACAGCGGGTACAAACGCGCTCTCCTGGACGACAGGCGACCTTGGCAAGTGCTGGGAATGGTTTGACATTGAGGTATTGTTCATCACTCTGTGCGCTACAGGCTTGATAGGACCTTGCGGAGTGTTAGTTAATAATGGAGGAGGATAATGCTTCACATTGGCATGTAAGCTCTTTTTCTGATGCAGCCTTGGATCTGTGACCTGCCGCTTTGCAACAGTGTCATCCTTGAGTTTCGCGATTTCTGCAAAAACATGCGCTAAAGGTTGGAACTGTGGTCCCCAGTCTAATAAATAATCCCAGTTATAGCTACCGGATAGTTCTTCATCACTATTTACAATAGAGCTTAGTGATCCAGCCATCGAAGGGCGGCCATCCTCTGTGAAACCAAACAACCTAGTCCCATCCATGACGGCATCGTCCTCCTCTGCCCCGACCTCATCTAATCTATGATAGATAAGATGACCGATATCAATGCCACCTCCCGCTTCCCCTCCACCTTCCTCACCAAACACATGCATGCTTTCAACACTGGTAGAGTTCAGATAATTCATATGTTTTTCTCGCGGAGAGTTCACATCCGAGATGCTTCCGTCTTCATGATCCTGTGCGATTCCAGAATCAATGACTTTCTCCCTGACGCTGTTCTTTGGCGCTCCTACCCCGCCCTCGTTGATCCTCCTGATCTCTTCATCCTCCATGGTTGTAGAGCCTCTGCCGCTGGATGCAGAGTTGGACGGCTCAGAGATGTTGGTGTGATTCATCCCAACCCCTGAGCCAGGTATGCCATAGAGCTGCCTGTGGGGGAAGTGCGTTGAAGAGTTCATTCCATGGTTGACCATTCCTTGTGCTCCCATTTCAACGGGGTCAAAGGTGACATCGTAAGAGCGTGGCGACATGGAGCCAGCGACGCTGCGTTTGTCACTCTGAGCCATCTCCTTCTTGCGCCTCCTCCTACGCTGCCAACAGACCAAGAGGATAGCCACTATTACAAAGACAATAATGATTACGACTGCTACCGAGACGACCGATGTCGCCCACACAGGGAAGGCTGATCCACCGCTGACTACAGATACTGCGGCCATTGTACGTTCTGTCAAAGAACCTGTCTTGCCTGTACTTGCTGTTATCAGAAGAGCAAAGTTACTTTGAGCACTGAAGTCAATCTGCCGTTTGGATCTATGCAGGAATCTATCCTCTATTCCTCTCCTCTTCCTTGAGCTGGAGTTTAGCGGCTTTGTAACCTTAATGATTCCTGTGTTGGCCTCAATGTAGAAGTACTCATGTGTGAGGCTATAGACGATCACACCATCCTCCCCACCATCTGCATCAGTTGCTGTCACCTGTCCAACATAATCCCCAGCACCTGCTCCATCGCTGATATCAAAATTATATTCCTGGTCATCAAAAACCGGAGGGAACTCATCCACGCTGGTGACGTTGACCTCTGTAGAGAGACCGTAGCTTAGACCTCCCTTGTCCTGGGCATTGACAACGAACCAGTAACTGTTGGTGGATTCGTAGTCAAAGACGGCAGCGGTGTAGACATTCCCAGTGTCTGGATCGATGGTGAAGAAGCTATACCCATTAGATGAGGTGTAAGGCTTGATGGAGTATGTGAGCTCACCGTACTCTCCTGCATCGTTGTCCAGGGCTCCTGCTTGGAACACAAAGGTACCCAAAGGCATGTTCTCCTGGACCTGCTCACTGTAGAACAGCTGAGGGAAGTACGGAGGAAACTCATTGAAGTCTGTGATGGTGATAGTGACAAGGACAACGGAGGCGAGAGGGTTCTCCATGCTTCGGTCGCTGGCCTGTACGGTAAATTGCACCGTTTCAACTTCCTCTCGATCCAGCTCTCCCCGGACAGTAACATCACCACTTGTGATATCGATGGCAAATAGGTCGCTGTATGTACCTGAAATGATGCTGTATTCCACCTCCCCATTGTAGCCAATGTCCCTATCAGTAGCGTGGACCGTAAGAATGTAAGTTGTTGTCGTTGCATTCTCAGCTATCGTCCCCGAATATGACACATGGTCGAAAATCGGGGCATGATCATTAACATCATCAACTTGAATCACAACTTCAGCAGTTGCATTATTTTGTGGGTCTCCATTATCAACGGCACCGATGATCAACGTGTATAAATCGGTTTCTTCTCGATCCAGTCGGTCAAGGACTGTGATGCTGCCGTCATTCGTATCAATTTTGAACTTGCCCTGTTCGTTGCCGCTCATGATGAAGTAATCAATATCGCTGTTCTCAGGTGACAGGTCAAGATCTTCAGCAAAGACAGTCAGGACATGATGACCCAGGGATACGTTCTCAGATACAGATGCGCTGTAGATGTCCTCATCAAACTTTGGAGAGTTATTGTTGACGTCGGTGATTTCCACCCTGACGGTGACAAACTCAGAGAGGGACGGGGTTCCGCTATCTTTAGCAGTAACGTACAGCTGGATAATGGTCTCTGTGTCATCGAATTCAATCGTTTGGTTGGTGTAAATCACACCTGAAAAGAGATGAAAGAAAGGAAAAAGAATGTTACACTTAAGTGGCTGTTTTGTTTTAGTAATTCATTTTAAAATTACTTGCTATGAAGAAATGCTACCTTTTATTTTTTATCAATTGACAGTTCAAATCAGGTTATCACAGATGGGCAAGCGAGCATACTTCAATAAACAATTTGACGATTATTTGGACAAATAAAACAAACATTATATCAAATGAAATTCTTCATCATAGATCAGGCCGAGGGACCAATTGCACAGGATGGTATTTGCTATATCTCCTTGCTAAGACATTTCCGAGAATAGGTGTACCAATTTTAAATGTTTACGATAGGGATAGCAAAAACTTTACAAGTTTTCTGTATTTCTTCTACCTTCCCTAAGGTGCGCTTTGAATCTTACGAAAAGGCAATTTATAAATGCAGATTATTATTATTATAGGAGAAAGCTAAGACCATTTTGTGAAACTAGCCCCTGCATGGGATGTGGGGAATGACCTACCAGTATCAGGGTCAATGTAGAAGGATGGATGAGCATCTACAAAGCTGTAGGTGAGTTCTGCATTCACACCAATGTCTCTATCAGAAGCGTTCACCGCTACCACAGCCACGTCAGCCTGTGTGAGCTCTGGCAGAGTCACCTGAAGAAAGGGGAAGGAAAGAAGGTTATATATCACATGGATACACAAGCTATCACTCAATGAATATGTTCTTTAGAAGAATGGAGTATGAAATTATTTTGAAGCATGTGAGTAAACAAAAAAAAAAGAGAGAACATTCTGAAGCACAAATAATCAGTAATATGAAAGCATGCACCGGATTCTCATTCTTGCGGACCAATGAAGAGTAAAATGATTCTAATTGATACATTGCACAAGCTGAATAAAAAAGGTGCATGTTCATCTAAATTTCAATAGGAAAACAAAGCCATCCTCAGATGTAATTATAGAATCATCTTGCACAGACTTGAAAAAAAAGTAATGGATATAATCTAAACTAATCTTAGAACAATTGCTACCCTCTCGTTTAAACCAAGCAAATTCTCACTTTGTAAAATATTTGACGCGAATGTGACAACTCACCTGATAAGACTCCTGGCGGAAGACAGGTGCATTATCGTTCTCATCAGTGACAATGATCTCTAGGTTAGTGGTGGCTGTGTACTCTGTATCCGTGACCTCAAGCTCCAGCATGTACCCATCCTGTTCCTCTCTGTCCAGCCCACGTGCCAGGGTGATGATACCGCTGTACTGGTCAATGGCAAAGTATCCCCCTGGGTTACCGGTAGGCGTGAAGCTGTACTGGATGTTGGGGTCCGTGTCGGAATCGGTGGCTGAGACCGTCGTTACTGAGAGGCCTACACCGAGATCTGTATCAAGATTAAAAGTGTTGAGAAGATTTTTAGATTGGAGTTGGACAGCTTGCTACCAATAGCTCTCCTTGCTGGTTCCATACTTGAGGATGATGACGACACGCTCATCGAAACATCAAGTTTGGGTTAGTTCTTTTCAAGACCACTTGCACTATCAAGAAAGATAACTTATTGTACTTTGAAGCCTTCTCCTCAGAGCTCTACCTATTTGATAATGTTCTCGTATGACAAAGAGAATTCATCAAAAATTGTAACATCTAAATTTCTACCTGTATGATACAAGAAAGTCCAATGGACCTCTAAAAATGATATTTATTGAAAAAAAAATGAAAGGGAATCATTTTTTGATAATAACATTGTTCTCTTTAATGCATTTTCTCTTAGGTTCTTCCAAAACACAACACATCCCCAATTCTCCTAACAGAAAAACCAAGGTATAATGTATTATCAAAGGAGGCACATTAAAGGGTGATTGTTCAAAATCAACTGCAAATTAACTGCAACTTTGCAAATTGTAATGCGCATTTTCATTCAAGCACAGTATGCGCATTAAACAAGATGCGTATGAAACAATGATTTTGATTGGCACGTTACAATCAACTGTAAATTGAGATCAATTCCAACCTTTGAACAACACCCCCTAAGACTGGGAAAATAAATCACTCATGTCAACGCACCTTCACTGATGCTGACTGGCCCCATCGGAACAAAGACAGGTCTGTTATCATTGATATCCACCACACCGATCCTCATAGTGGCTGTTCCAGTTAGCTGAGGAAACCCTCCATCTCTTGCAATCACCGTCAGAGTGTAGGAGTCTTCAATCTCGTAGTCTAGGATCTTGGCCGTGGTCACAATACCGGTCTCTTGGTCGATGGCGAAGGCATTGTCGGTGTTGCCAAAGGTGATCTCGTAGTAGATGGCACCATTGGTTCCTTCATCAGCATCCGTTGCAGACACCTGTAATGATCGAATCAATATTCATCATCTGGTTATTTTCTGATTAAAGGACTTGTAATATTGTGTCATATTTATAGGTAAAAGACAAATTCTTGTACGAAAATGATGTATCTCTTCTCTTCATTCTATTCTATAGCAGCTGTGATATATAAATAGGTCTTGATTCAACAAGGTAATTGTAAATGTATCTCAACCTTTAGTTAGCATCATTGAATGAATATAAAAAAGCAGATTATTATCAACGCAACATAAATTCACAGAAAGATTACGCAATCTAACTAAATATACATTGTAAATTTACAGGAAGTGACGTAATACATGTTACATTGTACAGTAGAATGCCACATTTCTGCCAGACCCCTATTGACCCACTATTGTGGTCTAATGGTAACGTCCCGGTCACATAGAAGCCCGAAAGCAACATGATTCTTTGTTCAGTTCACAGTTAGCTGCCTGTGAACAAAGGGTTGTGTTTAATTGTGTTGCTTTCGGGGGCCCTATGTGACCAGGGCTTATTTGGACTAATATATTGTCATTATTTTCATCCTCCTACCTGAGTCACATAGATGTCTGAGTTAGGCACCTCCCAGACCCTGCTCTGATAGCGATCCTGTACAAACTGTGGTGCATTGTCATTAGCATCGGTCAGCTCCACCTGTATCGTGGCATAGCCGTACATAGGACCAGCATTATCAGGGGTGCGCATCGCCTCTACTACCAGCCGGATGTTAGGCTGGGTCTCATAGTCCAGCTGTGTGGTGTCAGCTACTTCAAGCAGTACACTCGTACCTATAGAGCGAGAATTAACATACAATGTTATGAGAACTGTTATGAAAATCAATTCCGAATGTGCAGAAAATACCATTCTGGATGTAAATTCAAGGGATTTGTTTGAAAAATGAATTCCTCCCTTTCAGTCTGATACCAGGAAGAAAGTTTATAATGTGGAAAGCAGTCTGTAAAATGCTTATATATACAGCATCAAGTATATACCATAATACATCATCATTTAAAATGCATTCTTCATTCAATAAATTAGTTTAAAGCTATACAATATAAACATGTCTTTACATTTATGAGGGAGGAAGAGAGACAGAGTGAGAAGGAGAGTCAATAGACAATTTCATGAAATAATCATCATGACCACCTAAATGCTAAATTTCAATCACTCTTGTATGCATCAAACATCTCAATAAAAGAAACATAAAGAAAACCATTGTCATACCTGTTTGAACTTGTAGTTGGAAAGCTCCATTCTCATTACCACTCACAAGACTGTAGACAATATCACTGGACGTGGATCCGTCAGGGAGGGTCGCTAGGATTGAGAGGATAGTCTCTCCGTTATCAGCAGCCTCAGAGGGTTGAACTACGTACGTCTCCTGGCCAAACTGAAGACCTCCAGATCCGGATGATCCTATCCATACCTCAACAATACCTGAGAGGGGCAAGCAAAAGTGTGACAATTAAATTTGATAAAAACAACACGGCGTCACCCATGTTAGTTCAGGGAATAATTTTACCTCCTACATTTTATTAGCAATTTAAGACATTGAGGAAACTTTTCCAATTTCTTTACTATACAATTCTATGTGAAAAAGTTGCTACACAATATATTTTGAATAACAATCCTGCTAAAATGCACAGGAGATTGCGATGCGATACCAGGAAAATTATTCCCTGCAGTTCTTGATACATTGAGGCAAAGAGCAACAAGTCTGATGGGCTAAAAATAGATTTGAAGAGTAGTCCGAAGTTGATTAATGCCATCAAATATACCGTGCATTTGGTATATCACAACAAAATCATAGTGATCAGAACAAAGTAAACAACAAATAATGATGTGACTATACAATTACCTTTGGAATACAGGTAATCTCTTTTTACTGATAGTGAAAAAAATATTTCAATCAATAAATGACAAAAGAAACAGCAAATCACATTCTGAATATAAAAGATTTCTCACCATTGCTACTGAGTGACGGTGACCCAAGGTCAAAGGCCACGACCTCAAGATGATAAAACAAGACGCCAGGGTTGAGAGTCTTGGTTGTGATGACCCCTGTGACAGTGTCGATAGCAAACGATGAGGACTGCTGGGAAAATCTGCACAAGAGAGAAAAAATGATTGCTAATCAAAAGGAAAGTATCGCTGATGATCACTGCTTTTACCTCCACCACCATTATTGCTAAAAACACCCTCATCATCATCATCAACATCATCAAATCATTGTCATCATAATTCATTATGATTATCATCCTAATCCATGATATTCGTTCAATCAATATTAAAAATGTTGCAAAGAGATGGAGGCATCATAATGTAGTGGTTCTGACTCTCTCCTTTCAAAAGGAGGGTCGTAGGTTCGAATCTCACCCATGGCGTCAATTTCCTCCAACAAGAAATTCATCCACATTGTGCTGCACTCAACCCAGGTGAGGCGAATGGGTACCGGCAGGAATTTATTCCTTTAAATGCCGAAGGAGCTACTTGGCAGCGATTCTATGGCCTGGTAATAATATCAGATAATTTGACTCGCACCTCTGAATAGGTGACTAGAGAGATGGCGTGTTAAAATGCGATACATTATTATTATAATTCAAAGATAAGGACTGATATCCCAGAAATAAAAAGTTTTCTCCTCTCACCTGTAGTTGACTTCTCCATTAGACCCAGAATCCTTGTCATCTGCCTCTACATTCGTCACAAAAGTGTTTGAGGATGCATCCTGTGTAACGTTAGCCCTGATGGGGATAGCATTGAACACTGGAGCATTGTCGTTCACATCACTGATGTCCACTGTCACCTGGACACGGTCACTGCGAGGGTCAAGGACTCCGCTGTCTGTGGCAGTCACTTGGAAGGTGTAGCGTGTCTCTTTCTCATAGTCAAATTTACTGGAATGATGGAATGTGGGAGGATCGGATTGAATGATTCATGGGGGATAAAGTGTCACATGTGTTTCATTATTGTGAGAGAATAAAATTGAAAAATATCCAATTTGTTTTCAAATCCACAGAATGCATTCTCTGAATTTTATTTTGTTCGGAATGTAGATTTGACATGCCTATTAGGATTATATGAACTGATAAAATTGTTGAAACCACCAATAAAATTGTGAATTGGCCACATTATTTCATCACACCCACTCTATAATTTCCTCCATCTTAATTACAGTGACTATCTTCTATCTTCATGCATAAAGACTTTTCATGGATCATATTTCTCTGTGGATTGTATTTGATAACAAAGAATAAATAGATCTGATACCTATCAGATGCAAATTGATTTCCCTACGATACTTGCTATTCATCTTTCAATTCCATTTTCAACAAGAACATTTTGAAATTGGTTACACAGACCACAAAGGTGAAGGAAACTTACCCAGTCGATGTAATCACTCCGGTATCTGGGTCGATGCTAAACAGCCCAATAGTGGTATTATCCAGCGTATAGTACACATCACCATTTAGCCCTTCATCATCATCACTCGCCTCCACAGTCAGAATAGAACTATTGATGGCTGTATTCTCAGGGATGCTCTTATAATAGGAGGTGGAGTCAAAGCGAGGGTCGTTATCGTTGAGATCGGTGACGGTGACGCGGATGGTGGTGGTACCGCTCCGTGGTGAAGTGCCCTGGTCTGTGGCGGTGATGATGAGGGTGTAGGAGGATTCTTCTTCTCGGTTTAGCGCCCCCACAGTGGAGAGGGCACCCGTAGAGGGGTTGATGGTGAATTCATTGTTTGGATCACCACCTAAAGAAAAAAAAAGTTTTAAGAAATATATCAGAAAATAAAAAGATCAGATTAGAAGGAATATGATGAAGTATCTGTAATCAAACCTAAACAAACTGTTTACCTGCTGGCTATTAACAGTATCCCTTCTAAATAATGATTAATTAACAAATGTATGATTAGTGGGTTTTTTGTGCAGCAAACGGCATCCAAATTGATTTTCAAATGGTCGCTCTAGTCGACAAGAATTCACATGTTGATGCTTGTTGCCTGCTTAAATCAGTTTATAATAGTAATAACAATAAACTGGCATTTATATAGCTTATCAGGCGAACTCCATTGGTTAGATGACATCACTGTGCACAGGCAAGTGAGCATGAAAATCAAGAGGTCGAAACCATAGTTTGGAGTGGTTAACAAGAATGCTTGAGACAGATACATGCTAAAAAGCTTTAAATCTTGTAATGTTGAAAAATGCTCAATAATCTTGAATCAAACCCATCTGACTCACTTGTAATAGAATAGATGAGATCTCCATTGGGCCCCTTATCCGCATCTGTTGCTATGGCAGTGTGGATGACACCTGGATTCTGGTTCTCAGGGAGTGTGACGTCAAACGATGGGGGAGCAAAGACAGGGTTGTTATCGTTGATGTCCATCACATAGACGAGGACCGTTGCCATGTCGTAGCGGGCTGGGAATGCACCATCCATGGCGTACACTGGAGTAATAAAGAGGATGATTTTATCATGTTATCTTGTTTGTTTCTCAATGTATCTTCTATTTCTTCTACTTCTTGTTTTCTGTTTCACCTGGATGCCATGGAAGACCAGTAGTGTCGTGCCTGGCACTGCTGAATGGGATATCCAGCCGATTCATTCTTTTATCATGTATATATGTAAGTATTTGTACAATTCTTTTTGTTTGCATTGTTTTTTATTAAATCAGAAAATAAATCTAATACAACTGTGGTTATTTCTGGGAAATTTGTTTAATCCACTTCCTTTATTCCACGATGATCAGGTAAATGTAATTGAGATTTGGTAATAACTACAACATATACACTAAACCTCATATTGTTTTTATGGTTCCGAAGAATTCTGTATAATTATTCAACAAGATACGGGGTTAAATGTATAGTGTCGCTACAATTTGCTAATTCGTACCGAGATTCATTTGAAAATAGTGCGAGAACTCAAGAACAGATTTTAAGTCTTTACACA
>BQKZ01000350.1:104126-120425 GCA_036244855.1 Temnopleurus reevesii
TCGTGACTTTGGTCAAACTTATTTTCCGTCTATAATCTTTGAGCAAACATAATCAATAAAAGGAAAATTCTTCGAGACATCTAAGTACTCAAAGACAAGTTTAGTAAAACCATTTATATCCATTTGCTCCCAGTAAATATAAATGATAAAAGGAAATTCCTTACTATCTATCCAAATAAAGGTTTGGTAAAAACATATTTTCCTTCACTGTTTGATACAAACAAAACCAGAAATGGGAAATTCTTAGCTGGTAGCCAGGTCATCAAATAGAGGAATCTTCACTTTATACAGTGTGTATGCCTTTTCAAATCTTGGTTCAATCCATTTTTGAAAAGTTATCACACTATGAAAAGTGAAGCAAAGTTTGGTAAAACGATATTTCTAAAAATCTACTCAACTAAATACGCACAGACATATAACTTTCTCTTACATGTACATAAAAATTGTTGTCTACTAAGGGTAGGGTTAAGCAAAAACAATTTTAAACTAAACACTATGAATACAATGAACAAAAATCTTCATGACATGTTTATAATGCAAGCATCTGAGCCAAATTCCTATCTAAGCATAGCATGGTGTTATAATCCCCATTTACTGTGATTTTCCATAAATATTGGCAGCACTTGTACAAGAATTTTAGTGTAAGTTCTTTTCAAGCCTAAATTCATGATTCGTTTCCTATTTACAGATGAAGAAATGATAGCCCATGTAATCACAGAACACCTAGAACACCTTTTGATACTTTCAAATCACTCACTCAAATCTGAAAGTTTCTAAAGATTGATCATAGAGGTAATTACTGTTTCATGTATAATAACCCATCAATCGGTGTCTGATTTCAGACTTTCTTACAATGACACCTGACCATTTCTCTCAAGTAATGAGGAATCTTTGCAACATTTGATCCTTAATCCCATCCCATCTCTTTCCAAATCAAAACTGCACAAAATGGAAGAATTTGTACAGACATCACAAACAGTAGCTGTTTGAAATGTGTGGCATTTTCCAGTGAATCAGTGGTTTGAGTGAGAAGGGTGACAGTCATGTAGATTAAGAAAGTGAGGTCTGCTTTGAAGTGAAACCCACAAGGTCCATTATGGGATTAGACAGGCATTTTTGGTTTTTACTAAAAAAACAAAATTGGAAAGAAAGAAAGCGAAAGGAAGATACATACCCAACAATTATATCCTATAATACACCCAAACTGCAAAATTCTTTCAAACACATTGAGCAATATGTCTAAAAGTCATAATAAGTACTAACATGATTCATGATTCAACATGATTCAAATGAATTCTGGGGGAACTACCAGTATTCCATTTTCATCCTTGAACATTACCTACATTTCCTACTGGTCCTCCCTGTTTGATGTTGTTTAAAGCCCAAGTATAGTTTTGGTAAAGATTAAGAAATTTGAGTTTTGGGGATATTTACCATGACATGTAATTTTTATACATATTTTAAGACCATAGCATATTTTTCTACGAGCTAATTCTTTTGAAAGTTTGAATATGACCGTTAAATCGTATTTACTATTTAGCGCCCTCTCTTGGTTGTAACAATATTTTGCTGCTTATCGGGCATATACAAAGTTATTTCCCAGATTTTATTATAGCATGATAAAAAGGAATACATAAAGAATAAATTCTGAAATTTTCATCAAATTCTGTGAATGAGAAGTTGTCCTTTATCAAGAAAGAAAATATTGAATTAGCGTCGGGGGACACGACACTGAAATATTTTGCACATTTTAGGTTATAACTTTTCCAAAACTTGTTCATTTTTCGCACAATCTTTTGTATAGAATTTTCATGATATCATGTTTCATTATATATAGATTTGAAGACAAAACTTTGCAGCAAAAATATTCGCTTTTACCAAAACTGTACTTGGGCTTTAACCAATCCTGCAAAACTTAAAATAGCCTATCACAGGAGGGGTACACATTACAACGCAAGAATCAAAGTATAGTCATAAATAAGTCATAAATATTTATAGCACTAACATGATTTATGAAATTGATTTTGGGTATACTACCAATACTCCATTTTCATCCCTGAACATTTGATGCTGTTTAACCAATCCTATGCAACCTAAAATGATTTATCACAGGAGGGTCACACATTTAAAGTCAAGAATCAAAGCGCACCCTTCACTATCCCATCCGCTATCCCAGTCATCACTGGTCTGATAGAAAAAGTACATTATACTAAATGTTTGATTCTCATTAGTCAAGTAAGCCCAATTCATAAATCAATACCAATTTAGCATGGTCTATACCGGTAACAGGAAATGCGAAGAAACAATTTCATCGCTAAGTGCTATTCACTTGAGGGAGCTTGCAAGGAAGATGGATGCCTATATATTTAAGGCTTCTTTCCTGTATCTCATAATTTTCAGATTAAGACTCTTATACAATGCTTGCTTCTTAACTTAACTCTTTAAATTTTAAATCTTGTTTTCTCTCAAAAGGTAGCTTATCTATTGAATGAAGAGATTTGCAGATAAAATCCCATGGGGATAAAAAATACATGTGTAGCATGTCACAATAATGATTAAAGCTTTATAGTCCTACGATCTATGATAGAAATGAAAGAACCATGTGTATGTTCCAAATATTTTCAATTTATGTGACATAAATACAAAGCATATTTACAAGGTGTGCTGACACGAGCTAGAATGTACGACTGAATTAAACTAAAAAAAAATATGAGCTTCGGCTGTATGTGTATATTTTGCTGAAAGAATGGCAACATTCTGTTGACTTCTGGAATGACACCACATGCAGGTGACTCAATCGCATCTGCAACATACCAGCATCCTTTTACTTTCACACTTCATCTTGCATNTCCGCATCTGTTGCTATGGCAGTGTGGATGACACCTGGATTCTGGTTCTCAGGGAGTGTGACGTCAAACGATGGAGGAGCAAAGACAGGGTTGTTATCGTTGATGTCCATCACATAGACGAGGACCGTTGCCATGTCGTAGCGGGCTGGGAATGCACCATCCATGGCGTACACTGGAGTAATAAAGAGGATGATTTTATCATGTTATCTTGTTTGTTTCTCAATGTATCTTCTATTTCTTCTACTTCTTGTTTTCTGTTTCACCTGGATGCCATGGAAGACCAGTAGTGTCGTGCCTGGCACTGCTGAATGGGATATCCAGCCGATTCATTCTTTTATCATGTATATATGTAAGTATTTGTACAATTCTTTTTGTTTGCATTGTTTTTTATTAAATCAGAAAATAAATCTAATACAACTGTGGTTATTTCTGGGAAATTTGTTTAATCCACTTCCTTTATTCCACGATGATCAGGTAAATGTAATTGAGATTTGGTAATAACTACAACATATACACTAAACCTCATATTGTTTTTATGGTTCCGAAGAATTCTGTATAATTATTCAACAAGATACGGGGTTAAATGTATAGTGTCGCTACAATTTGCTAATTCGTACCGAAATTCATTTGAAAATGGTGCGAGAACTCAAGAACAGATTTTAAGTCTTTACACAACAAAGCACGTGAATACATTTCATAAAGGAAAGGGAAGGAACAAATAAAAATTGGCATTATACCTTCATAACAAATACAAATCATGTAACTTCTCAAGGATTCTCATGAATTTCTATTCAACTTTTCAAAATACATGATGATAATGTTACCTGTAACAACATAAGAATCCCTTTCTTCTCTATCAAGAACAGCTTGTGTTCTAATCTCTCCTGTTGAAGCATCAATTCCAAACAATCCTCGAGCGATCTCCTCCGGAAGTTCATAGGTTACCCTCCCATTGATACCTGGTGAAACAACAGATACAATCATTTAGATAAAAAGAAAATGAAAATGAAGTCTAAACCTGATCTCTGACATCGGTCACACAATTGCCGCGAAAATTTGCACGGTAGTCCAATGGAATGGAAACTAAAGGACTGTGTAGTTATTTTCTTCAGGAGAATTTTTGAAATTAATCAATTATGCTAATTTATGCCTAAAAGCAATTTATGCATTGACAAACATTATTTGAATGCAACTATGGTATATGAGAGTGCACTAGATTTGGTCTCAAAAGTTGCAAGTTGAGGAAAGAGAATTCTATGAAAATTTTGCGATGAGAAAAATCGCCCAAAACATCAGGGGACCCTAAAAGCCCCACCCCAGTCTTTTTAGAGTTAGATATCATCGATAGTATTTCAACAATTATTACCTGAATCTCCATCTAAGGCAAGCACCGTTCCAACATACGTCCCAACGTTCTGGCTCTCAGAGACGTTCATCACATAGATGGACTGTTCAAAGCGCGGTGGCTGATCGTTGACGTCAATCACCGTGATGGTCAGTGTCTGGGTGGCTGTTCGCTGGACGGTGCCGTGGTCAGTGGCCAGGATGACCAGCTGGTAGGAACGCTTGTGCTCATGGTCCAAGGAGTGAGCGATGGTTAGAAGCCCTGTGGGTTGACAAGAATAGATTGAAATAAGAATAAAGGATTGGTTTTATGCCCAACAAAACCTTTATCTGGAGTTTCCATTAGAAGATTCATGTTATTCTGATTAAGTGTACTTCCAGAATACCAACTCACTCATTATTTCCTATCACAATACTTGTAGAGTATATGAAGTTTCCTGAACTGGACATGAAACAATGACGCTATTGAAACACTATTCCAGTTACACTAGTGTCATTTTTATCAATTCCAACTCTGCTGTCTCAATAATGAACCAATTCCTAAGTCCCCCTTCATTTGCATATCAGAGATTTTATGAGAGGGCTAGACTTTATTAAAAGGGTCAACATGAATAAAGAGTTGTTAGTAAATGTCTAAAACAAATGAAACCACTTACCAGTAACAGAGTCCAGGCTGAACTTTCCATCCTCATTCCCAGACTCTATCCTGTATCCGACTCTCCCATTCTCTTCACTGTCCTCATCCGTAGCAATGATATGAATCACATTGAACCCAACAGGCTCATCCTCCATCACATCGGTAGAGCTGCGAGACACAAACACCGGGCTGTTATCGTTGCTGTCGTAGATGCGTACCTCTACGGTAGTGGTCGCTGCTCTGCGTTCGCTGACCATCGTGGCCTGGTCCTGGGCTTGGATGACGAGAAGGAACACATGATTGATCTCGTGATCGACGTCCTGAATAGTACGAAGCGTGCCGGTGTACTCATCGATCCCGAAGAAGTCTTGGTCAGTGAGGATGGTGTACCGGATGAGACCGTTGTTGCCGGAGTCGGCATCTGTCGCGGAGACAATCCACAGGACGTGGTTGATGCCGACGTTCTCTTGTAGCGACAGGTAGATCAAGTCCTGGTCAAAGTCTGGCGTGTTGTCGTTGAGGTCGACGATGTTGATGGTAACGCTGATGGATGTAGAGTGCGTCTGTGGGACGCTGTTATCCTGTGCCATGATGGTGAGTGTATAGTGAGCTGCTTCTTCATAATCCACCTCCCTGACGTTATACACCTCACCTGAGCTATGATTCACATCCCACACATCAAACTCATTCCCGTCTGTGATGTAATAATAGATCTTCCCATTATCTCCGACATCCATGTCCGATGCAGACACAACGCCGACCGTCGTGGGCGGACGGATGTTCTCGTCCGCCGTGAAGATGTACGCAGACATGGCAGCGATTGGGACGTTGTCGTTGAGGTCTAGAACGCGGACCCTGACGCTAGCAGTTGATTGAAGCGGTGGGTTTCCTCCGTCTTGGGCTACGACACTCAAGGTGTAGTAGTCTTCATCCTCTCTGTCAATCAATGCAGCGGTACTGATCATACCAGCTGAGTCAATCACAAACTTGGGAGAACCTGTCAATGTTAGAATAATGAAATAAGAAACGTGATTTTGCTAAAAGACGGATGAGCTATGCAACTACAATGTAGTCAGTCGAAAAGTATGCTTTAAATAATTTTCAGGTAGTCTGCTGTAAGCAACTTTATGATGCTTAAATCAAAGATCAATTGGATATCATTTTGGGAAGTTGTGGGAAACTTATCAACTGGGATGATGGTTCTAATGTTGTTATATCTAATCTACACATAATAAAAGCAAAGAAAATTTCCAAATAAACAACTTAATGCCGATATTAAACACTATTATCATGTCCTTTTTCTTTAATTGATATTATAAGCTAGAATGGACCCACTCATTAAAAAGTCTCACAAATTAAGAATAAATTCTGCTTGAAGGACTTAAACCTTCTATCCAGTCACTACTACAGGCACAAACATTTACACATGAATGAAGCGCCATTAAAACCAAAACAACAACAATAACAATACTAACTGTCAATCAAGGAGTATGAGATATTTCCCAGCACTCCACTATCCGCATCAGAAGCAATGATCCAAGCCACAAACTCCCCAGCAGGTTGCTCCTCCCTAACCGACGCTAGGTAGGTATGATCTTGGGAAAACACTGGTGCATTGTCGTTGAGGTCGTTGACGTTGATGTAGACGGTAGCGGATGAGCTCTGGGCGGGAGATCCTCCGTCGGTGGCTGTTACGGTGAGACGATAGCTGTAGACGGACTCACGGTTCAGTGGACGGGTTGTGCGGATGTAACCTGGAGGAACATTGATAGAAAGGAATGGAGCAATAGAGGTGATATATGTGTTAAGGATAGAATGGGTATTACATATTCATTTATTTTAGAATCAGATGTGGATTCTAGGATTACTGAAAAGAGGGTTTTTTTATCTTAATATCTAACTTATTACATTCAAATCACAATTTAATGATATATGATGCATGACTTCCTTTGACTTACAGCCAATTCAATGTATAATGCACATTAGTACTCATTGTTCCACATGCTTCATAATATTTCAGATATATTCTAGTACACTTTGCAAGATAATAAATATTAATACATTGGATTTATCACATCAAAAGCAATGTCACATAACTTTAGTAAATCTCTTCAAAGTTCAAATATCCAATTGTCATTTTATTTGCCATAATCTGTAATATCTAGTGTCACAACAAACAACAAACAAATACCTTGTTGATCAATGGTAAAGTCCCCCTCTGGAGTGAGAGCATATGTGACCTGTCCGTTAGACCCCTGGTCTGGATCCACAGCCTCTACTCTGTCCACCTCCGTCCCTATGGGCTGGTTCTCATTGATGTGGAAATGATAGCTGCTCTTGCTGAAGAGTGGAGCGTTATCATTAGCATCCACCACGGTCACCTGGATGGTTGCGGAGGAGTTCTGTGGAGGTGTGCCGCTGTCTGATGCCATCACGGTCAGGATGAAGGTTGATTTGAGCTCTCTGTCGAGGACTTGTCGAGTGTAGAGCCATCCCTCGCGAGGAAAGACGGCGAAGTACGGTGAGTCATCGTTTGGGGTTAGGGTGTAGGTGATCAGAGCGTTGGCGCCGCGGTCGTTGTCGGTAGCTTGGACTTGGACGACTGGTGTGCTGATTGGAAGGTTCTCAAGGATGGAGACGGGGTAGAAACCCTGGGTGAAGATCGGACCATTGTCGTTGACGTCGAGGATGATGACGGTCAGGGTCAGGTTGCCTTTGAGCGATGGCATCCCGGCATCGAAGGCCTGGACGATCACCTCAAAGCTGAGCTGGTCATTATAGCTCACCTCCTTCTCCAGAGTCACCTCACCCGTCATCTCATCGATGGCGAACGTATTCCCAGGATTCGACGTCAGACGATACCTCACCAAACCATTATCACCACTATCCAAATCCGAAGCAGACGCAACGTAAATGGAGCTACCAACCCCAGTGTTCTCTGGAATGCTTGTCTGTGCTATCTGCGACATGAACCGTGGGACGTTATCGTTGATGTCAGTGATAGTGATGTTCACCTGGACGTCATCATAGGTTGGAGGCATCCCGCTGGCTGCCTGGATGGTGATGACAACATACGGCTGCTCCTCATGATCCGGTCCTGTCCTTCTAGTGAAGATCTCTCCACTGGTCATGTTCACACGGAAGTAATCATTACGATCCCCTGCAGTGAGCGTGTAGGTTATTGGGTAGATGATAGCTGAAAAGTAGAGAAAAAAACATCAGGATATTGAAATCAGGATATGAAGAGGATTGCCAATTAAAATCAGTATTGAATTTATTGAAAGCTTTTTCTTCTTTC
This sequence comes from Temnopleurus reevesii, assembly GCA_036244855.1. Lineage (NCBI taxonomy): Eukaryota > Metazoa > Echinodermata > Echinoidea > Temnopleuroida > Temnopleuridae > Temnopleurus > Temnopleurus reevesii. The sequence continues at coordinate 112,255 of BQKZ01000350.1, forward strand.
CCTATCCCTGCTACATGTGATATCTGTTTTTAAAAGAAATCCTGGGCTAATTCATGAAATAAACAAAATTTATTTTGTCAGGGAAAGAACATTGCCTACTGACAAATTTGTTTTCTTCAATCAGTAGGGTGTTCTTCACGATCGGTCGTTTGTTAATTTCCTCCTAGACTGTGGCATATCAAAAGATGTTAGAATGGTGGAAAGGCTCCCTTGTTTGGCATTCATTGAGCAAATTTGATGCTGCTCACTGACCGCAGGTCCAAAATTAATAAGGCCCCAATACATTAATTTGGAGTTGATTTACAAAAAACATTATGATTATTACTTTTGTTAAGTACTATATCATAAAGTAGTAAGCACCATACCTGGATCAATGTGCGTTGCTTTGACTGCTCCAACAAGGACCTGCCCTGCATTCTCCTGCACACTGAACGAGTAGGACGAGGATTCAAACTCTGGTGGGGAGTTGTCTGGGCCTGCTACTGTAATGGTGACCTGTGCGTGGTTTGCTGATGTTTGACCGCCCCCATCGGTAGCGATGACCTCCAGAGTGTAGACTGGGTTTTGGACCCAGTCAAGGGCACCAGCCAAGGTGATGAGACCTAGGAGGGGTGGATGAGAGAGATTTACAGATAGTACTTACAAAAGGATGATAGAGTGGTGAATGGTTCTTAGATTTCATGAAGAAGTCCAAAACAAACTTCATAGTTGTTTTCATTGGTTCATAATTGATTTGTTTCATATGTTCCAACCAAGATACAAAACATTGTACCAAATGTTTGTGAACACAAGTCCACTACTAATGAGAACTGAATTAAATCAGAAATGACAACGTCATTACCTTGTCTAACTGGCATATGACTTATGTAAACTCAAACCAATATAAATTTATTCCTGTGACCCAAAATAGAAATGGTCGACATTTCAAGTCACAGAGAAGACTTAATCCTTACCAGTAGTCTGATCGATAGCAAACGTTCCATCGTCCATGTCGGGGTTGAAAGAATACGTGACTCGACCAAACTCTCCAGCATCTAGATCCTCCGCAAGGACTTGTTTGACTTCCGTACCCTGAGCTGCATCATACTCAATGTGACCTGAAGGAGAGATAGAGTACAATAGTGTGATGTCACAGGCGACCATTTTGGAGGGCAATACAAAGAGAGGCCCATGCTAATATTAGACAAAGAAATCACTGGATTGTCATATAAGTTGCTGCTCATGAGCTCATTGTTTGTTCTCCAACATGACAGATAAATAATGTTATTGGAAATAACATTCAATCCTTTCCAAAACAATAATTGCTTGTTAAATGTTTACTCAAAATAGCATAGAATGTATCCAAAAGAGTGGTAAGATGTTGAATTTGATCTTTGGTGACTTTTCGTGACTTTTCAAAGGAAGAAATTTACTTGGCTTTCCCATGAGAACCTTGTTCTCAATAATCAAAATCAAAAGTTTTTACAAAACAAACTCTGGTAAACTTCGAAAGCAGTTTTATCTACAGCGAGGTTTTATATTCACATGCCTTGTACAACTGATCAACTCTCTTCAATTATTCTTCACCACGATGAACCTCTTTCAAACCATAATAAAAGGATGGTACATAATAAAATCAGTTTGAGTTTTTATAGATATTTGTATGGATATCATCTCATTTTGATGATCCAATTGCAGACAAAGAATGTCTGCTATTGGAGAGGTCATGGAACCGGTAATGGTAGACTTCAGATGAGAATATTACATCAGAATAGATAGGGGAAAATAAACATACATTGTATGTGTTGGGATCACTATTCAGCTCTTTCATTTGATCAAAAGGATCTTTATGCATACTATTTTCAAATTGTGAAGGGTGTGCTTCTGCTTCATATCCATTGTAAAATGTATAATCTGCATCCATCAAACACTACAGAGCCTTTGCTGTTTAAATCTTGTCATCAACATCTTCAGAATAGACTGGAGCATAATGTTCTTACACACATTGTTTCCCATCGATGCCAAACAAGCCTTATAGTTTTTCTTTAACACAGTTAAAAAAAATATCAACCTACCTCTATAGTTCAGCGATGTAAAGACAGGCACATTATCATTGATGTCCTCCAGGATCACTCTGACGAAAGCATGTGACATGAGCCCTCCACCATCTGTTGCTCGTACGGCAAAGTTATACTCCTCCTGCCCGCCATCCCGATCAAGACGACTGATCACACAGAGTCTTCCTGTCAGAGGATCGATGGAGAACTGTGAAGGGGTAGGAACCAGACCGGTGGAGGGGGAGTATGTCACCTGTCCTGCACTGCCCTGGTCTGGATCGGTAGCATTCACCTGGAGGGGATGAGATGAAAGTAGAGAATAGTTAAATAGGTAAACTGGTATATTACAAAATAATGATAATAGTGACTTCTTATAGTATTCATGCCTGTCATGATGTTCGTGGTGCTACATATAGTCAGCCATGACAATAGGTCATGCGGTAATCCAGTGTACCAATGATCACATTGGGTAGCCATCTACTCCTGGTATGGATAAAGCAAAATGTTGTGCATCATAATCTTGCTCCATAAAAATGGTGTCAGGAGTGGGATCCAAACCCCAAACCTCCAGTGTCTACGTCCATGGACTTATCCACCTCACATGACATCGACAGGAACCTATCAAGAACTGCTAGAATTTCATTTAGGGTTCGCATGGGTATTTCTGTTTTTTAAAGTTGAATTTTCCTTTTTGATTTGCTTTATCATCTGCTCTGTAGGCCAATCTATAGCAGATATGTTGATAATATTTGTAGGATGAAGTGCAATATATACCACAGGAAATACTATAATCATCATAGAGTCCCCCAAATCACCTTACAGTGATGCAAATGAGAAAATGAAAAAGACTTAAAAACCATCTGGATTAATAGCATATTCTGTAAATGAACAAAATGTTTTCAAAGACAAATAAATGTTGACCAAAGTCTGAAAAGTGTCGTTCTTGATGTCATTTCAAGGTCTACTTTGGAAACATTAACTACATGAGTCAATATACTGCACAAATCCTTTTCACGCCTCATACATTCTTAATCTTTCTGATTGACAGTGAACAGGTTGAAGATTAGGTGAAGAGTATGAGACTGTCCTTTCTTACATCACACTTTAAAATACAGTTTCCAAATTGACTTGAACTCAATTCCTACTTACGAGTCAAGCATTCATTGACCAATGTTTTCTTAAAACAAAACCATAAATTATTTCTTTTAAACTCTATATACAATTATCTTTCAGAATTTAGTTTTAACTCCCAAATGTTAATTTAAGGACGAAAGAACACAAGAAATACCGTACTAAAATCTTGATTTTACACCCAATTCACGCTTAAACGGAGAAAAGCCGTTTACTTGCTAGAGCTCTCTTACTTGAAAGTTCTTGCCATTAAGCAATTCTGTCAAAAAATTAATGCGATAGAGCCCAGATGCTTTTCCAAGCCATATCAGATAAAACGGGAGATTAAAAATTGAATGTAAAACATTCAGAAAGCTATATGAGATGTATTCCCCATTTTCTCACTGGCTAAATGTCAGATAAAAAATGGATAAGTGTGAATGCGGTATTATAAACTCATGTTTGCAAGCTTTCTTTGTAAAGATCTATAAAATGGGATGTACATATAGAGAAATGAGAAACCTGATAGGGTAAATACGAGACTAGATACAACAATCATTTACTGGATTTAGTTTTCATGCTATTATCTCCCGTTTCTCAGCATGAAAAACCATGTAGGTACGAGTTTATTAGCAACATAGTACAACAAGAATGATGTAAAGAAATGAGCCAAATGTGTTACATTCCTCATAACGATGGGAAACCTTCAACAAATCCTAACAAACCTTCCCAGATAATCATACCCAACAGTCAATTTGCAAGAATAGAGGTAAAAATTGTCTTTTGACAACAAGCCGTAAAAAAGAGGGGAATCTCTCTCTTGGTAAAGAGGAAAAACATCTTCAGGATTTGTTCCAATTATTTGCTATGTTGTATGGCATGGAATAAGACGGTGAGAATAATGTGAGATGGGGATTGCGATGTAAGGCGAGAAGGCAGTTGACTGTAACTTGGTCTTGCCGCCGCCGCCACTAAGTGTACCCTCCTTCCTCTGCGTCTACCTAGAGGGGGACCGGGAAGATGGAGCTACACAGCTTCAGTGGAGATCCTGTTTCACTTATCGTGTTTTATCCTTGAAAACTTCTCATGGAGAACATTCGCTAACACCATAAAAAAATTCACTCATGTGTTGTACATAGTCATTGCGGAGAATCTCTGTAACTGCCCCCCACTCACAGTACTATTCAGGCATAGTGAATCTAACCACACAAAGGAGTGTTATGTAAGAGGGTAAATAGTCACACACAAAAGGTGTTTTCATTCAACTGCTGGTATGTATCCTATAGCATATCAAAACGCTTTCCACTACAGCAATCTCATTCAAATATGACAGGGAACTCGATATCAAATGATTTGCTAAAATAACAAAAATTAAGAGTCTCAGTTCAGCGAATCCTTGCAGATATCTGTACAATATCACTAGATTTATAAAAATAATAAACAAACATTGATAACTTTCAAAACCAGATAACTCAAAATAGTAAGAGGGTGGTTGGGAGAATTTCACAAAGAAGCTTTAGAAATAGCACAGTTTGTATTGCAGCTGATGACTGGACTATGTTGTTCTCCCTACTTTGATAGGAATTTCTCTAAGCCTGCAGCAGGGGTTCGCAATAACAAGGGGCAAGTGGTATGCCCTCTACCAGTCTATAAAGGTGATCAGAAAAACGCCTCTGGGAGTCGCAAACTCACAATAGAACAGTTTGTCGTTTGCTTGTCTTCTAAACATGGCTAAATCAAAGGACTCCAAAGACATTTCTACTTCTTACCACATTCTCTCACTTGAAGGTTTTCCCCCAAAACCATTTCCTCCTTTGTGTGGAGATTGGATTATTTGAAGCATGTTAAAAAATATCCCTGTACGGGGCAAAACCGCATCTTTATCTTCTGGTAATAAAGGCAAAGCTCAAAAACACTGGGAGGAAAAAAGAGCAAGTAAAGTGCAGATAGGATTAAGCAATCCAACACATTTAGGATTTGTATTTTGGAGCATTTGTGTTTATGAAAGCTTGCTTTTAAATCTGATTAAAGAAAACCTAAGGGAAAATGAAGTCTGTCTTTTACCTTTCAATCTGAATACATTTCAGCATTTGGGAATGAACAAAACTAGTAGCAATATTACAGATTTATGAAATAATGAAAATACATGTAATATATAAAGAGAAACATAAATGTGAATGGGTGTGGGAATACTACAGTAGAAATAAGAGTTGCAGTTTGGCAGTCAATCAGGTTTTAACAGCGTGATACAGCCGCGTTTGTAGCAAGGCTGTGGATATTGACAGGATCTGGGAGTAAAACTGCTATTGAGATGAAGTGAAGCTGAAATGATTTGAAAATAATGACGTGAGATTCAATTAAAGCTGTGCCAATGTTGCAGGTTTGCCGGAGACCTCTCATACAAGATGGCGGACAACTTGGTGTTTTTAATTGCATCATGATATTAAAAAACAATGGGCCTTGATAGCAGAATATTGCTGTCGCTTCCTTAATGGAGCTTCCTCAATCTTTGTTTAAAAACAATAGCAAGGCTGAATGTTTTCTTAATCATCTATATACATGTACTTTGATATTGATCTATTAAACGAAATAATGACATTGAAAAGACAAAGGATACCAAGTTATGTTATTCATTCATTAGTTTGAAAGAAAAATAGCTTTTATCCAGGTTCGGCTTAGCCATTGCAAAATGCCCCAGTGTCAATTGCCCTATTCAAATCTGATGTCCAGCCATTAACCATACAACTGCACAATAATCTCATATTCTGAAGCACCAATATATCGTTCCAAGACCTTTACTCAGTTACCCTGTTTATTTATCTTATTCCCATGTCCTCAAACTATATTTAAAGAGAATAACATAGTAATCATGGCCTTAAGGATAAACTTGAAGAATTTCTCAAATATCACGAGCATTTGGGTAAAATTCTACAGTTCTGTTGGTTTTTTGCCTGAGAGGATATAGTCATTAACCAGGTCAACCAAATAAAATTCCTATTGTGGAAAAAATACCAGAAATTTCAAAAGGCACCAGTACACAGAGTGCAATGCAGAGATCGTGACTTTGGTCAAACTTATTTTCCGTCTATAATCTTTGAGCAAACATAATCAATAAAAGGAAAATTCTTCGAGACATCTAAGTACTCAAAGACAAGTTTAGTAAAACCATTTATATCCATTTGCTCCCAGTAAATATAAATGATAAAAGGAAATTCCTTACTATCTATCCAAATAAAGGTTTGGTAAAAACATATTTTCCTTCACTGTTTGATACAAACAAAACCAGAAATGGGAAATTCTTAGCTGGTAGCCAGGTCATCAAATAGAGGAATCTTCACTTTATACAGTGTGTATGCCTTTTCAAATCTTGGTTCAATCCATTTTTGAAAAGTTATCACACTATGAAAAGTGAAGCAAAGTTTGGTAAAACGATATTTCTAAAAATCTACTCAACTAAATACGCACAGACATATAACTTTCTCTTACATGTACATAAAAATTGTTGTCTACTAAGGGTAGGGTTAAGCAAAAACAATTTTAAACTAAACACTATGAATACAATGAACAAAAATCTTCATGACATGTTTATAATGCAAGCATCTGAGCCAAATTCCTATCTAAGCATAGCATGGTGTTATAATCCCCATTTACTGTGATTTTCCACAAATATTGGCAGCATTTGTACATGATTTGTACAGTATCAATTCTTTTCGAGCTTAAATTCATAATGTGTTTCCTATTTACAGATGACGAAATGATAGCCCATCTAATTAGAGAACACCTTTTGATACTTCAAATCACTCACTCAAAACTGAAAATTTGTTAAGATTGATCATAAAGGTAATTACTGTTACATGCAATCACACATCAATCGGTGTCTCATTTCAGACTTGCTTACAATGACACCTGACCATTTCTCTCAAGTAATGAGGAATCTTTGCAACATTTGATCCTTAATCCCATCCCATCTCTTTCCAAATCAAAACTGCACAAAATGGAAGAATTTGTACAGACATCACAAACAGTAGCTGTTTGAAATGTGTGGCATTTTCCAGTGAATCAGTGGTTTGAGTGAGAAGGGTGACAGTCATGTAGATTAAGAAAGTGAGGTCTGCTTTGAAGTGAAACCCACAAGGTCCATTATGGGATTAGACAGGCATTTTTGGTTTTTACTAAAAAAACAAAATTGGAAAGAAAGAAAGCGAAAGGAAGATACATACCCAACAATTATATCCTATAATACACCCAAACTGCAAAATTCTTTCAAACACATTGAGCAATATGTCTAAAAGTCATAATAAGTACTAACATGATTCATGATTCAACATGATTCAAATGAATTCTGGGGGAACTACCAGTATTCCATTTTCATCCTTGAACATTACCTACATTTCCTACTGGTCCTCCCTGTTTGATGTTGTTTAAAGCCCAAGTATAGTTTTGGTAAAGATTAAGAAATTTGAGTTTTGGGGATATTTACCATGACATGTAATTTTTATACATATTTTAAGACCATAGCATATTTTTCTACGAGCTAATTCTTTTGAAAGTTTGAATATGACCGTTAAATCGTATTTACTATTTAGCGCCCTCTCTTGGTTGTAACAATATTTTGCTGCTTATCGGGCATATACAAAGTTATTTCCCAGATTTTATTATAGCATGATAAAAAGGAATACATAAAGAATAAATTCTGAAATTTTCATCAAATTCTGTGAATGAGAAGTTGTCCTTTATCAAGAAAGAAAATATTGAATTAGCGTCGGGGGACACGACACTGAAATATTTTGCACATTTTAGGTTATAACTTTTCCAAAACTTGTTCATTTTTCGCACAATCTTTTGTATAGAATTTTCATGATATCATGTTTCATTATATATAGATTTGAAGACAAAACTTTGCAGCAAAAATATTCGCTTTTACCAAAACTGTACTTGGGCTTTAACCAATCCTGCAAAACTTAAAATAGCCTATCACAGGAGGGGTACACATTACAACGCAAGAATCAAAGTATAGTCATAAAT